>JASKDV010212993.1:0-10214 GCA_032466395.1 Aegires albopunctatus | reverse complement strand
AGAGAGAGAGAGAGAGAGAGAGAGAGAGAGAGAGAGAGAGAGAGAGAGGCGCAAATCGATCATCAGGTAAGGAGTATTATCGCAAATGGCGAGAGTTGCCATTGGCCGACGCAGTGGCTTCCTTGACGAGCCTGTCTAGATTTAATATACAATGTATATAGTATGTCTATGTCACTGACCACCAGTCACATTGTGTGTGAGCAAGGAAGTGCTTTGATGCGACGTTTTACTATCCTCATCACCACATCTGGTAAATATTCGATTATATTCTTCTGTAACCACATACTTTCAGTTCTGTTGTCAAATATGGTAATTGATGATTATATTTTCATATTTTCTTAAATGTTTAAAAGAGAATATGGAAAGGGATGTAGATTTTAGGCCTAGTCCACGAGTCTAACCAATGGAGGTAATAATACCTTCTCCAATGTCTCGGCGATCTTCCGCGTCAACAGTATAAAATAATTAAACGAAAGTCGTGAAAATAGTGACAATTTGGGGGCGGGGGGGATGTCACACCGTTTGTTACCATCAATCTAGGAAATTGTTTGCTTGATATGAATCATTTCTATCTACTAAAATCGACTTTCTTTTTCAAAGACCTCAAGCATTTTAGTATTTATTCTTATCATCAACATCACCACCACAACTATAACTATCATTATCATCATCAACTTCGTCGTTGTCAATAATTGTTATTACCACTAAGAAGGCCACCCTAAGCCAACATATTAGTGTTCTTTTCTGGTTTCTTTATTACAATTATAAGTCCATTTATCAATTAATAATTTTGATAGAAGGCCATACAGATTTTGAGATTAAAAGGGAGAGGAAAACTTTTTTTCATTGCGAATTTGGTTTTTAGGTTGCTTTAGTTTTTCCATCTTTTCTTCCTTTTTTCCATCTTTTTTTCCCCCTTTCTTTTCTGAATTTCATTTCGTTTATTTATTGGCATGTACATGTAGTTGTTCTTTTATGTAGAGAATCAACACAATCAGATAGGCTATTTAAGAGGACCGGGTATTTGACATACTATGATTATTTTGTCTCTTTATTGAAGCCTACTTAAGAGTTAAAGAGGCCGTTCTAGTGCCTTGCGTTTGTACATTATACATGTATATTATTTTTGTTTTGATGTCTTAAACAGCTCTTCATGGAATGTGTTATTCTCTCTCCAATTTATGTCAGTTTCAAAAGTAAGAAATTAACAGTACATCCTGCGTACGAGAGGAAAAGGTCTACCCACTGACAATAATAGATCTAGTTCTACCACCTCCATTACCCGCAAAAAATGTCATTAACTAGGCCTACTTATCTTCGACCTTCCCCCTTCTGACTTTATCATTGAGCCATTATCATAAAAAGGTTGGGTGACAGACATCATGAACGGAATCGAAAGCAGGCCTAAGTACAAAGCGAATTCAAAATCTTTCATCAGCACTGCCCACATATAAAATCGAACCAATGACAAGTTTCAGCATTACCAGACGTTTGATAGCCTAGTCAGACAAAATCAGCATTTCAACATTTTAGAACTGCAATAAATTATAACATAACGTGAACACGTTTTGATTGTTAAGCTTTGTTTTTCACTTCAACAGTTGATAAATCAAAAGGTAGCCTACTTATGTTCGTGACCTTAGATTGATATAGGATTTAAATCTATTCTCTATTATCCCTAATTTGTTTATTTGATAAGTTATTGTTGCTATTGCTTTTGTTGTTTTTATATAATGCAATATTACTATTAATTTGTTATCATTGTTTAAGCCTTCTACAATGTAGTACTATTGCATACTGATCCAGGTAAAACGTGTTAAAATATAGATTTGTTTTGAAATTGGTTTATAAGCTTTTGAGAGTGACAGCTTCATGGGTGGTATGATTTGTTATCATCACCTGTGTACATAATATATTAATGACTAATATGGTCATTTAAAAAGTATGCATGCTCTATAATAATAATGATGATGATGATGATAATAATAATAATGATGATGATGATAACAACAGCAACAGCAACAACACATTATAAGTGCACCGTAAAGGCTGCAAAAGATATAATACATGTACCAGTACATCTACAGCTTATCCTCTTTATGATCCCTTGGAAGTTGGGAAAACACTTGAGGGATGTGGTCTGCTGTGGAAATGTGGATTATAAAGTCACATTTTACCTTTATTTAACAAAAGAGTTTCTCTTCATAATTTTTTTTGGTAGGATTTTGATGATTATGAATAACAAATAAGAGCCTTTGCTTTTGTTTCATTACTAATTCTTTCATATAAATTTTCAGATTGTAAAGGTTAAAAGGGGCACATTAATCGAACCAGAATTTATATGACCTTGTGACCTGCATGGCTGCTATAATTATGGACAGAACCACCCCTACAATCATACTTGCCACAGCAGTAGCTGGAACAGTACTTGTTTATGTTGTGTATAAGATGTTTCCAAAGAAAAAGTCATTTCAGTTGGTTGCCAAAGTTGAAGGTTTGTGGATATTTCCCATCAAATCAATGAAAGGTATAAAAGTCAATGAAGCTGAGTGCACTCAGTTGGGTCTCAGATATCAAGGATTTACCGACAGGTATACTTTTCTATTCAATATTAGTTTTACTAAAATTTAACTTTACCCCAAACTAAAATCACAAATATTAGACGACCAAAGTTACTGCATTGTAAGCCTTTGTTTCACGATATTTTCTTTCTTTTACTTTGCATCAAAATATTTAACTTTTAAAGACAATGATGAAATTTATAATCTTTATCTGTGCATCAAGTGCAGACTCACAAACTTTACATCAATTATTCCCTCTTACCCCTACCCCATCCCTCCTTTTCCTCCCTAGGTAGGCTATTCCACATCAGTACCTGATTATGAGTGCTTCCCTGTTAGTATACTAACAATATCTTTGCTACCTATATTGTGTACTATTTTTATACCTGAGTCAGTGAGGAAAATACAGTAGGGTCCTCATTAAAGATAAACACTCTTAACATAAACAATTAGATAAGATAAACCTTTTCCTCGGTCCCGTTTTTCCATAGATTACAATTGTGAGACATGGTGAAGATAACCTTGCTTAATATAAACCTTTTTGGTAGGTCCGAAGGAGCTTATCTTAAGCAGACCTCACTGTATGTGTGTGAAAAGACTTTCCCCAGAGGACTCAACGTTTGACCAAGCATCAGTGGGAATTGAACTCACATCCTTTCGATTGTGCTTTTTGTAAATTATAAAAATAAGAAAAGCTAGACCTGCCTTGGTCATGGTAAAGGGCGCAGTCTTCTTATTTGATAACTTTAAATATTATATGCCATAATTTTCCAGGAGAACGCAGAAAACTTACCTTTTTCTTTGTTTGGTATTAGGCAGAACTCAGAGGGCTTATCTAATGTCAAGCATTTGGTAGAACCCCTGGTTTGTTACTGTTGGTCCATAACTTCATGTCGTAAGTTTAGCGAAGGGCCTACAGATACCAAAGAATGTACTTGTCTAAATAATTTATGTTCGAATTAGTAAGCACTCTTGCTATGCATATCATTACGTTACATGTAGGAAACTAACACCAGCAAAACTATCCTCTGATTCATTTGCGTTCAGGTAATAATATGTCTTGTCCTTCATTTAACGACTTAACTAGATCGGAGGTTCTCCTACTTTCAGGATATTGGGTATAATCCCTGGAGATACAAACAATGACTTCCTTTTTTTCTTATCAAATTGATTGCTTTAATAGCAGAAAAAACATTATCAGCAGAAGTAGAATTTAATCAAAATTCTAGAAAATTTTAATGCCAAGAGTAAACTTAAACAACACTATGAATATGTTTTCATGTTATTTTGTACCCCTGTTAGTACATGTAGTAGGAGCTTTGGATGTGTTCAGATCAGTTATGATTTTTATTTTATTTTATTTTCAGGGGGATATTAAATATTAACAAACAATCTGCATTTGAGAGAGTAGAATGATCGATGGAAAATGCAAATTAATAAAAAAAAAACGTGATTTGTGTGAGCATACCAAAAGCTCCTACCATTCATGTCCTTTTTACATTTTAAATTTATTTTTGTCTTTGAAATAATTATAACTTGAAATGAAAAATTGAATAAAGTTGATTTATAATGATTTTACCAACGTAGATTATAATATGATATTGAATTAAATGTACATTATGAGATGTTTTGAAACATACTAATCACTAACAGGCACTGGGCCATTGCAACAGCTAAAGGCAGTTTCATAAGCCAGAGACAAGAACCAAGAATGTCATTGATTGAACCTTCCTTTCATGGCACCCAAATAAGGCTGACTGCTCCTGACATGGAGCCTATTTCATTTGAGGCATTTCCTGAACCAAATGAGAAAAATCTCTCTCAGATCACGTAAGAAAGCATTTCAAATTTCTCTTATTATTGTAATACTACTGGCGTCAAATAAAGTGCTACTTATGACTTGATAAACTGTGATGTAGTTTTAAACTGCATTTCACTTGGCAAAGGTACATTGATTAGTTTTATTTATTTGGGGTTTGTTTTGTTGTGGGTTTTTTAACATGAAGGGGTAAGAATGAGAGATTATTTATTTATTTATTTATTTTACTTTTTTTATATGTTTTGTTTGTCTACCTAGTGCAGTCCTTGATATAGATCTTGCCAGATATGTGGTGCTACATTAAAATCTACCCCAGTGTGGTATGATTTTTAAAAGGAAGTGAGCATATGGCACTGTATACTTATAATTGAACCCCTGACATATATGCAGGAGGAAGTGAGTTGACAGGAACCATATTGCATGTGTACATAACTAAACCCTGACATGTACAGAGGGATTAAGAAAGCGAGCAGTGTGTTTAGAAAGCTAATCTATTGCTGTTTCATATTTTGAATTAAATGGACAAAGATGATGTGAATGTTGTTTTTCTTGGCCAAAATTGATCTATCGTCCTTGAATCTACTTAGATCTAATCTAGATTCTATAGATCTAGATCTAAAGTTTCACTATAGTACCTGTATACTTATCAGTTTTATGTACTTTCCTATTTAAAGTCCGGGGATAACCAATCATGGTTGACTGGGTTTTATAATCAATCAAGGAAACAAACAAACAAACAAACAAATTAACAGGTTGGTGATTTTTTAAAATCTGTAATGTTATTTGAAAGATCTCTGCTAATAAATGACAATTTGTTAAGTTTGTTTTCCCCAGCAAATATTGGAAAAAGTGGAAAGAGGAATTTGTTATATTTATTTATATATAATTTGATCATTCACCGTAATTCATTCATTTTATTAAAACAAAAAATTCTTGGAATTTGTATGTTGGGATTTTATCCTTTCACTTTCTGCTAAATATACTATTTTGAACTTTGAATTATCACCCTCACATCAAATGGGCCTTTACTATTAATTTCGTTGCTTTGGTTTTTGGGGTTGATGCAAAAATGGCAAAGCAAAAGAATAGCAAAATCAATGTCAGTATTATCTAATTGAAATAATTTTTTAATATTAAGTGGAATCTTTTGAAGCCTTTTTTATAATTTTTATTTATTCATTACATTTTGTTTTGTTTTTGTTTGTTTTGTTTCTCTGTCTTGTGTACCAGTAGCATGAAATGGTCATTGCCTGCTTTTGTATCACATGCTTTTATTCTTGCTTTTATAAGGATAGGAGTAAACAATATTTCTTTTTTGTGAATGTTATATATTAAAAATAGAGTTTGGAATGATACAGTGCCCTCTGTAGACCTTGGTGATGAAATAAGCAAATGGTTGTCTTCTTATCTGCAAAGAGAGGGAGTCCGGATGCATTATTCAGCTCCATCATTAGAGAAAAGGAGCTGTTATAAAAGTGAAAAAAAGTTTAAATATGGTTCTCAACCCCAAGACTTGGCAAGTTATTCTTTATTCTTTTTATTGACATCAAATCAAATCATCTGTATTCATTTTAATTCCGATTATTTTTGCAATCTTTTTTCATATTCTTATAATCTTGAAAAAATTAACCACCAAAGAGTGTTACTGCTACCATCGTCTTTTATATCTTTGGGGTGAACACTTTTGATTGCCTGCCAATAGATGACATTAGTATACTCCTTTCAAATACAGAATAAATTTCTCTCTTATAATTCCCATCTGCTGAGACTTTACAGAATCTATCGGTAAAAAAGTTTTATTTTTGGTTTTCATTAATGCTCACCGATTGGAGGTATAGTTATGAAAAACCATGTTAGCGTTATTTTTTTAACATCCCAGAATTAAACTGCATGTATGTTATGCCTTTTATCGCAGCATACCGCTAGTGGGTATTTAGGTTTGCCTGTGGGCAGAGTCGTTCTGGTGTCGGGTTACACCATGGCTGTCTACCTGAACTGATGGCTTTTTACTGCCAGGCTGGCTAGCGCTAATCTTCATTCTCTTGGGGCAATGAACTGCCTCGCTATTGTTATATTATCAATAGCATGGACTTTAGACCATTGTAGTTCATAGTGAAAGAGTTATATTTATGAAATGGGAAAACAGAAATCCATTACATCGACTAGGTAAATAATTACAAAGGTTTAGAGAAGGGAGATTTTCACACGAACATCAGACTTATCAGTTATAATTTCTGCTTTAGAAAACCTTAATTAACATCAATCTGGACCGTTGTCTATCAATTTAAAAACTTTCCTCATACAACAGATATATGTCCAAAGCTTCTCACTAAGTTTCATTTTTCCAAACTAAAAATTATTCCGTGGACGCCTAATTAAAAATCAGCTTTTCCAACCAGCCTAACGAGCCCCTTTTTTCGTTTTCCGAGGTTAATGAACTGCTTTACTATTGTTTTATCATCGATAGCATGGACCTTTAGACCATTGTAGTTCATAGTGAAAGAGTTATATTTATGAAATGTGAAAACAGAAATCCATTACATCAACTAGGTAAATAGTTACAAAGGTTTTAAAAAGGGTGTAAATTGCCATAAGCAAGAGTGAAATTGATATCAGAATGCACCAAAATCATACAGGATGGCTGTAAGAGGTAGCATCATCATTTGAGGAATTGTTAAAAGCCCTCTAGGTTAGGAATAATAGGACCTATACCATTGAAAACTACAGAATCTCGCAATTTTAATGACACCAATAATAATGTGTAATATAACGGTCCCAAGTCATAATAAAAATTATTGACTAAAATCAACAGAAATTATTCACGCTTGAACAGAACTATAGTATAGTATGTTTTCAAACACTTTTAAGTTCAATAAGAATCATCATAGAATAATAACGTTTTATCATACGTAAATAGATTAAATAGTACTACAAGTGAACAGTCTAAATGATGAAGGTTAAATACAGGGGATTAGTGTAGGGGTTAGTTTTAAAGCCTGAAATTCTTCATCGCCAGCCATCATAATAAGACCACTGTGAGACCCTGGCCAGGATGCAGGACGACTTGTTGCAAGTAGGCGTGTGGCTTGATTTATAGTTATAGTAACTTATAGTGGTCAAAACTTAAATGCATATTTTTTGGGTATTCGCATATGCCGTGAAGACAGGGTTGTACATGTCCCAAAATTGCGCCTAACAGGCTGTCAGTCTTGTCCTATGTATTCTGTGTTGCTGTCAGCATGGGGAAATGGAAAATCATTGTGAAGCACTTAGTGCTATATAAGTGCACTTTTAACTTTTTAAATTTTAATTGTATTGTTTCCATTTTGGTTTCATTTACTCAATATGATATTGACAAAAGAGAATCAAGTTTTTATACTGGCAATTTATATTCCAGCTGTGGAGGCGAATGACGATCCCTATTAAAAATGTCATTCTCATTCACAGGACTGCCGAGACGAAATAAACCAGCTCGAGCAACAGAAGGCCGATATCAATGCTCACATCAAAACCAAGAGAGCTGAGCTGTTCAAGGTCAAGGAAGAAATCCAACAAGAGGAGGAAGTACTTCAGCGCTTGAGCAATTCTGTCAACAAGAGCAAATCAGAATTAAAGCATACCTATGACATGCAAAAGTTAGAGCAGACAGAGCTTGAGTCAATGAAATCCCAGCAGGTACAGAAAATGGTTGAATTAGAACGCACGCAACGAGCTTTGCTTGAGGTGAGTGTTATCGGGGTATTTTAGACTTTTAGATACGGAGAGAAGGAAGAGGATGGAAGAGGATTTAAAGAAGATGAATGAGAAATAGAGAGTATGGTCATTCTATTTAAATTCTAACATATCTTCTTCCTCTTCTAATCAAGTCGCAAACTTGATTAAATTCAGCATTATTTACTCTTCGCTTTAATAATGATAATGATAAAATTGTAACATACTGTAGTTTATGTTTAAAAAACAAACATATTTTCGCCTTTTGCTTTCTACAAGTAGTTGACTCCATTACCTCACTTTCTTAGGATGAAAGGAAAAGACTTAGATTAATCCTTTTCAGAGGTTTGATATATTGATATGTGTCTCGATTTCCATCTTGCAGGAAAAGAGTGAACTCGACCAACTCAATTCAGAAACAACCCGGAAAACGGCTGACCTAGATAGACTACGTCAAACTATTGACAGAGATAGGTTAGAGATTGAGCAACTGGCCATTGAAAAACAAGAATTGGATGACCGCATCACAACGCTGAATCGGGACAGGGAAATGCTGGAAGAGAATTGTAAATCTCTGGATGACAAATTGAATAACATGAAAAGGTAAATATATACCAATAGCTCTGTGTTCCTTGTGTATCATATATATGTTACTTTATTTTGGCTGGGTTTGTATGAATAACAGAAATACTAATCTTTATCAAGAGTCATGTCTTTGGCAGTTATTGACATATCACGGTCCATACGCAATTCTTGAAGTCTTGAAAAAGTCTTGAATTTTGAGCAGGCAATTCAAAACTTGAATGAAAATTGCCTTTTTTTATAGAATCTGCAGCCAAGTCTTGAAAAAGTCTTGAATTTTCATAACTTTAAATGCCCTGGCTTGTAAAAACTACCAAAGACCCAAAAAAAACACACCCAAAATTACATAAAAAGCAGAGCCTCATACGGTGTGAATAGTGGTTGAAATTAGTATAGATCCGATAGACCGTAGCATTGGCCAGAAATGAATAAGCCAACAATTTTCTCTTTGATATGGAAGAGACTACTCTATGTCCGTCTAGTCTCAAGTCTACATGGACATCCAGATGTCCCTCGAGTCTGAAGTCTACACAGACATCCAGGATTTCCCTCGAACTAGGCTACATGATGAAATTAATTATGACACTACGAACGTTCTCGGAAGTTGTCTTTGTTCATGACAAATTTTATGTTCTTATGTATTTATTTTCTATTCAATGCATAAATATTCAGTCGTTCATGAAAATTTTAATTCATTTCTTTGCCACATGAATTTGAAAATATTATGTATTTAATTGATTATTTTTTATCAATCTCATGCACTGATTTTATTATGGGGTGAGGATTACAAGGTTCTATCGGTTCTATTTGGCTTTGTCATGATAGAATCTTTTAATTCTCGCCCACAACTCTAATAAAATGAATTGAAATTAATATTCCAATGGTCCACTGTACTGAACAATAGGACTATCATCCTTTGTTTTCTTTTAAAAACGTGTTTTCAACCCGACATGAAGAGTCTTCGATTTTGATCTGTGGTTGGTTCTCAAAGAAGAAGAAGAAATACCATGTCACTACCACCCCCTCACTTCAACCACTGGTCTTGGCGTGCTGAATTTTGTTGAGATATCAAAGGCCTGATGTGTCTCTTTCATCATCACCATCACCTCCGCCATCGCTGTCTTCATCATCGTCATCATCACCACCACTTCATTTTTAACACATAATTGAGAGCACATTAAATTAAAGGGCTAGACCTATATCTCCTCTGGAAAGCGTAAAATTACTTGTGTAATTTGTAGTAATGCATTGGTTCTCAACTTATGGTACACATGACCTAAGAATGGGGATTTCTAATTTTAGATCGCAAAATCGGAAGGGATTCTAAATTCAAACATGCTCACGAATTGATGACGTATACACATAAATGTCCGGGTAGTCTTGAAATTTTGAATACATAGAAATATTACTCCAAGAAAACCTCATGACATCAAGGTCTTCTGTCTAAAATATAGAGTGGGTACAAACCTGCCTTTCATCATGAATGAGACCTATATAATATATATATATGTATATATATTATTATTTATTTTTTATTAATC
>JASKDV010212982.1:0-10214 GCA_032466395.1 Aegires albopunctatus | reverse complement strand
ATTTTCTTTTTCCGGTGTCAAAACATGTAGTTTTATTCAAAACAAACATATTTCAGCAAGATTTTAACAATCAATTAGTATTATTTATTTAATTTCTGCAATTTTAATGTTTCCAACTGTACGGATTCAAGTATATCTTTATAAACGCCTTGTAAATGACATGCCTCCTTTTTGCCAGTATAGGCGCGATGAGATCCGGTGACTGGTTCACCAGACATCGGACAATAGAGAGTAATGGCAATGAGCTATCCGGTGTACTTCTCTGTGGTTGTACAGTGATAATGGAGTTGGGTTAAAAGTTTAAAAACCGGTATACAACTCATCAACAGATTTATACATGTAGTTAGGGTTCTTTCTGTTTCATTTGGTCTGGCCCCGTGGAAAATTGCAACATTTTTGCAATTTTTACCACTGTATGCAGTTTTTGACATTGCTAGCAATACTTTAACAATCTTAGTTATTTTTGGCAACTTTAGTACCAAGAAAGCATGAACATTTGCAATTTTGTTGCAATTTCTGCTCTTTCTGGGTGCAATTTCACTCCTTTTGTTTAAGAAAATCGGCTTGGTTGAAAACGATGTATAACACTAATAACAGTTTGTCAAACCTAATGAAGCGCAATATAGTTTGGCTTCTATTAAAATTATATTTTTGTTTTTTTTAATCAAGTGTTACAAGTTTATCTCATAGTAGGTGTATGAAAATTTGTGTAATAGAAGTAGAAGCAACTTTCTTAGTGTTTAGTATACATCCATCCTCAAACCGGTAAAAATGGTTCTCCAATTTAGGTCGCCATTTTCTCAAAACTGGTTTTCTGTTCTATCTCTTTTAAATTCCCCATATCTTCATAATGGAAAGTCCAATTTTCATAGTTTGGTATGAAATTAAAGTGCATGACATAAGCTTTCTTGTGATATAAATATCTTAAAACCCCTATCTGCAACATCTGTTCCGATTTGAAGAAACAGGTCACATATTGGCTTAGTGCCAAAATGCACATTTTTGCCAAGCCTGACAAATTGGGGGTCGGTCTCCTGATGGAAAAGGAAAGTTTGGCATTTCAGTATTCGTACTGTTATTACAACATGGTACACTGACAACAATAGAATACGTGATTATGCAATAGTTGGTAATTGTTTATGGAAGAATATTAAAAACAAGCATAACAATGTTGATATCACTCAACCAAAGGAAGACAGGCCAAGACAATCTGACGTCTCAATAATAAAATCTTATACAGTCTGTCCTCTCTAATCCGAATACCTTCCTTTCCAGCAATTAGTTCGGATTACAGAATTTTCCGGATTAGGGAACATTAAGAAATAATAAGAAAAACATTTGTTCCCAGAAAATGGTTCGGATTACAGAGGGATTCGGATTAGAGAAATCCGGATTACAAAGGGCAGACTGCATCTCGTACAAACACAAAAATGAAAATGTATCCAGTAGAAAGAAAATATGATTTGATGACAAAGTAAATTATACTTCTAGACCAAATAAACCTACATAAAACTCAAACCAAAATCTATATCTAATCAGTACCAATCTAGCTATAAAAGAAAATTCCTTATTTTGATTGACAAGAGAAAAGCAAATAAAGCCCATCAAGAAAGATGGGTCCACATTTAAAGTTTAGCTAGTTTTGTCACCCTGTTGTAAATGATTAGTAATTAGGGGAGCGGGGAGCTCAGTAGGTTTACGGCACTGACCTATGAAGCCAAAAATGGTCGTGGGTTCACGCTCAACTCAAGTTCGAATCCCGGTTGGTACAGGCTTTTACGTTGAAATCCGATTTTTTGAATTTCTTCTGTAGGTAGGATATGAGTGCCTAGTCCTATCGGAGACGGACGATAAATTCGGAGGTCCCATGTGTTTTTTCGCATGTAAAAGAATCCTCGATGATTGAAAATCGATAAGAGCAGGCCACCCTGTCAAAATTCAATTTCTACAATGGTACAATTTAGAGAAAAATCCCTACAAACTTCTCCTACTCAGACGTATTGATGCTCTCTCTCCTCTGATTACTCAGGAAAAGTCAAGATCTGAGGGAAAAGAAGTGTGCCTGGGCAACCACACTTCCTGAAAATACATTGCCCAGGCACAGCACAAGGTACATCCATGGTCAGATCTGACAGACGGAGGCCTTTTATTTAGTGTAAATGATTTGTGTGGCATTGTGGTCTAGTGGTAGACATTTGGGCTGGTGATCGAAAGGTCCCAGGTTCAAATCACAGTTGGGCACGATGTTAAGGTCTTTACATGCATTTCCTCACTGTACCCAGGTGTAAAATGGGTTCCTGGCTATAGATAGAGGAAGATCTTGTCAGTATGCTGGAGTTAAGCGCCTTTCAGTAAGAACGCGCTATATGAGACAGCTCTTTACTTTCTTTACTTTATAAGAAGAACAATAAAAATAAAAATAAAGATTTAAAAAAAAATGCAGTACCAATTTGTCTAGCTCTATCATTTCTCCTTTTGGCGTCTCGGCTATCTGGTCAGCAACCTCTTTCTGATCTCTTCGTAGGGACGTGATGTTGTACTTGAAGTTGAGGTGATCTATGGGGAGGTTGTGGCGACGAGCGTAGTTTTGTAACGTGCCTGTCAAAAAGCCTGAACAAGGATGACATTAATTAACGATCTCAGTGAAGGTAACCTTGATTTCGTAACAATCATTTCGATCGGAGCCTGCGATATTTGAGATCTAGATTTTCTTAAAATTGTCCACCATTGACAGTTGATATTTTTTATTAGGGTTTTACATGTTTTTAATACTTGCCATTCAATTCAACAAAAATAATTCATAATTTAAATGTCTTTAAGGCTGTCCAATATCGCGCAACTTTATGTAATCAAGAAAACTGCCAGTAATGAAAGGGTTAAGTCTTAAATATCTTTGAAACTGGTTTCAAGTTTAGAGCAGGTGAAGGTGTTTAATAATAATAACAATCTAAATACATATATAAAAGAGAGTGTGAATCTGTATCTCCGTTTCATGTGTTTGTATGTATTTTTAATGCCTACAGGCTATACTAGAGAAATCTCGGTCTTGAACTTTCACCGAAGGTGAAGAGTATCTCGTTGGTTAGCAAAATGAAGTCATTTATTAACTAATGACGAAACACATATTGAACCCATGCATCCAGATTTCCTTCACTAATGTACTCAAAGTGCAATGATGGTCCCTTCAGCAAGAAAATCTTGCTGACCAAGAATATCATGCCAATCAAGAAGAAAATCATGCTGATCGCTTCATTCGACAGCTGCACGAGTTCTGAGTTGCTGTCCATCAGGAAAGAAGTATAAAAGTTGCTGTAAACCGCGATGAGCTATCAACATCGTTATTATTCTTGCTCTACAACAACTTCTTTGATCACCTTGGGGAAAGAAGAAGCCCGACAACCAATAAGATTTTGGCATTCCAAATAGAATCCAATGCTCAATGAAATCACACCGTAGGATCAAGTCCTTCACCCATGAGCTGAGACACTTGAGGGACGGATAGGCTGCACTGGCCCACTGGCTTGGCACCTGTGAAAGATACAAATATGGTTAATACACAGTGGTAAGTCAAAGCATCCACTAAAGATTATTATAAGATCTAACATACACAGGGGAAAATGCAAGTTCAAGATAGTGGAATATTTGACAGACCATATAGATTCCTATTTCTATTTCTTTCTTAACCTCTTCACTGCTTTGTTGACATACCTGGTACGTCATGTTTTACTCCACGCCTGAGCTCTGTTGACATACCTGGTACGTCATGTTTTACTCCATGCCTGTGCTCTGTTGACATACCTGGTATGTCATGTTTTACTCCTCGCCTGTGCTCTGGTGACATACCTGGTACGTCATGTTTTAATTCACGCCTGTGTTCTGTTGACATACCTGGTACGTCATGTTTTAATTCACGCCTGTGCTCTGGTGACATACCTGGTACGTCATGTTTTACTCCACGCCTGTGCTCCGGTGACATACCTGGTACGTCATGATTTACTCCTCGCCTGTGCTCTGGTGACATACCTGGTACGTCACGTTTTAATTCACGCCTGTGCTCTGTTGACTTACCTGGTACGTGATGTTTAAATTCACGCCTGTGCTCTGTTGACATACCTGGTACGTCATGTTTAAGTTCACGCCTGTGCTCTGTTGACATACCTGGTACGTCATGTTTTAATTCACGCCTGTGCTCTGTTGACATACCTGGTACGTCATATTTTAATTCACGCCTGTGCTCTGGTGACATACCTGGTACGTCATGTTTTACTCCACGCCTGTGCCTCTGGTGACATACCTGGTAAGTCATGTTTTACTCCATACCTGTGCTCTGTTGACATACCTGGTACGTCATGTTTTACTCAACGCCTGTGCTGTTGACATACCTGGTACGTCATGTTTTAATTCACGCCTGTGCTGTTGACATACCTGGTACGTCATGTTTAAATTCATGCCTGTGCTCTGTTGACATACCTGGTACGTCATGTTTTGATTCACACGTGTGCTCTGTTTACGTACCTGTTTCAACGCATACCCCCTAGAAGTGAATGATTCAGCTACATAGTTTTAGCACACAGCGTTCACTTTTGTTTAGCAGTGAAGGGGTTAACTATTGCTTTGCTTAAAACTGTTGATTATTATTAGAGTACTGCTATAAATGAACTGAAAAAGATTTGGAGCTATACATTCCTACAAAGACACTGCCGGCATTTTGAGTTATACATTCCTAAAAAGACACCGCCGGCAAAAAGATTTGGAGTTATACATTCCTAGAAAGACACTGCCTGCAAAAAGATTTGGAGTTATACATTCCTAGAAAGACACTGCCGGCAAAAAGATTTGGAGTTATACATTCCTAAAAAGACACCGCCGGCAAAAAGATTTGGAGTTATACCTTCCTAGAAAGACACCGCCAGCAAAAAGATTTGGAGTTATACATTCCTACAAAGACACCGCCGGCAATACTTTTTGCTTGAACTTTTTTATTAACTCATTCAGTGCTGAGTCCAATCTCAGGGAATGCCCCCAAATACTTAGCAATGTTCCTATGGTTTGGAGAAGTTAGGCTATAAGACTCATTCTCAAAAGGTCAACTTTCCCAAGTGTGTTTCAGGAAAACAACCCAAACACAACGTATAACAGGAAAAGAAAATCATTAAAAATCACCACAATTCCCAGTATCCACGACTATGGAAAGAAACAACAAGTCTACCCAGAATGCATCTTGCTAAATTAAATTTTGGATTGGGTGAAAATGGTTTGAGCAAAGTCAGGTTCATTTGCGAGAATACCCGTCAGTAGTAAGTGGGAGGAGCTTATGACCAGCAAGAACTTGTCAGTAGCACTGAATGAGTTAATCTATCATTTTCATCCTTTGCCACTTGATGTTGTGCCACCTGGTGTAAATAACTCCCAACTCGAATCTTGGCAACGATGAAAGCATATGTTAATTTCACTTCACCTGATTATTGAGAAAAGCTGTGTAGATTCTTTCCAGTTCTTCGCTCATCACTACAAATCCTTTGATGGCTTTCTGGAGCTGTTGTAATGATTTCTGATACAAAGTAGATTAAGCACAATATGAAATTTTACTAGTGAATCAGAATATATGGAATGAAGATGATAAAGACGGAATAAAGATGATAAAGACGGAATACAGATGATAAAGATGGAATAAAGATGATAGAGATGGAATACAGATGATAAAGATGGAATAAAGATGATAGAGATGGAATACAGATGATAAAGACGGAATAAAGATGATAAAGATGGAATACAGATGATAAAGATGGAATAAAGATGATAAAGATGGAATACAGATGATAAAGATGGAATACAGATGATAAAGATGGAATAAAGATGATAAAGATGGAATAAAGATGATAAAGATGGAATACAGATGATAAAGATGGAATAAAGATGATAAAGATGAAATAAAGACGGAATACAGACGATAAAGATGGAATAAAGATGATAAAGATGGAATAAAGATGATAAAGATGGAATACAGATGATAAAGATGAAATAAAGATGGAATAAAGACGGAATAAAGATGATAAAGATGGAATACAGATGATAATGATGAATAAAGATGATAAAGATAGAGATAGATTTGACAGGCCGTATCTCCGCATCAAATGCAGGTTCCCATTCTTTACATCAGCTATTCCCCAAGCAGGCCAGGGGGTACTCCAGTAGCTTCTTGACTCCAAAAGGAGTATGCAGGCAAACCGCTGATTATCAGCGCTTTCCTGCAAGCATACACATAAGATCTCTAGCCACCTTACCAGATAATCTTTATACGGTGCTTCCAACAGCAAATCATGAAAACAGAATTTTTATGTTGTAGCAGTGACCAGGTCCATGGCCGGATCCTGGTGGGGAGAATATCTAAGAAAATTTGCTTCATGAAACCAATTTCCGGCCACTTGGAAATGATTTCTCATAGCATTAATACATTATTTCTTAGAACAGTTTCAGTCATAAATAAAAAATATTTAAAAATCAAATCTCTTTAGGAAACTAAAATGAAAAGAATTTAGAAGTTTAAAAGAAAATCTCAAAATTTCAAGATTACCTTTAATAACACGATGCTCTTCATAACTGGATGCTTTTGTTGTGGGTTTTTATTGATTATTGTTTTATTTAAATTTTAATTAATTTTTTTTATTCTCCTTTGAGGAAAACTGTGGGAAGCTCAAAACTACGGAAATCCGCAGCAATGCGGATGATTGGAAGCACTGAATTTATACATCTGAATGCGGTGAAGACAATACAGAAAAAGACTTTCAAACGGACTTGACTTCGGAACGGGTGTTAGGGGGAATTGAACTCATGGCCTTTTGACTGCAAACCAAACTTGCTAATCAGTTGACCACCATGCCGCATTATCATACAGACTTAAGATACGTTTTGCTAAAGGCCACCACATGACAGAAACATCCAGATGCAATTAATCGTGAGACAGGCTTTACATTGGAACCTTCAGGGCAAAGGCAAAAGAGGGAAGACCACAGACAACTTGGAGGAGACATCTGGAGGGAAAAGTGAGGTGATACGAATGACCTGGAGTTGTTGTATTGAATTTACCCATGTCCACTACTTTCGTGATATCAGGGTTTTCCTAGACTGCCTTGTAAACAGATAAGGGTTCTTTTACATGCGTATATTATACACATGGGACCTCCGATATTATAGTCCGTCTCCGATAGGAATTGGCACTCTTTATCCTAGCAACTTAAGGATAAGGGCCAGAAGGAGACCCGAAAAAAATGTGGATTTCAAATTCAAGCCTGCGTGGGTTTGAACCTGGGACCTTTGGCTTGGTAGGCGAGCGCCTTAACCACTGAGCTATCCACTCCCCGACCTGGAGAGAAGATTGAAAGCAATGTTCAAGACAGAAGAGGATGGAAAACTTTTGTTCATGGCCTATGCTCCGACAGGGATGATTGTCAATGAATGGGTGAAGATCAATGAATGAGTGAATGAAGCAAAGGCAGATCCTCACCTTGATAAGTTTAAGAAGTTTGTTAAACCGGTTCACTTCCTGGGTTAAGACAACCGTCAAAGAACTCATCCGTCCTCTTCCATCCAACTGTCAAAAAAATAAAGTAATAAAGAAATAATCCACTGGTTCTTGGAAATTCAAATTAAGGGCATTATTATTATCTTGACTTTGTTTCCCTAAATATCTGTCGCATAAATTTAAGTAAACTAAATATTGAATCCTTTGTTCTAGCTATTGTTAAAAAAATTTCAAGCAAAACTTTCCTTGGAATCTGACTGTTTTTAAGGTAATGAAACGAAATTCTGATCAACAATTTCAAGGAAAACCAACCTGGCTACTGGAAACAGTCTTCCGTCAAATAGGAATGAATGCAGAAAATTTTTGCATGAATATAACAATATATGGGGAGAACAAACCCACCAGAAAGCAAAATTCAACGGGAAACAAAAAGATGACAAAAAAATCAACCCCATAACACGAAATGACCAAGAATGCTAAATCAAGGTTAACCTTTTTTCACGCCTGGGCTCTGTTGACGTACCCAGTACGTCATGTTTTAATTCACGCGTGTACTCTGTTGACGTACCTAGTGCGTCATGTTTTAATTCACGCGTGTGCTCTGTTGAGGTACCTAGTGTGTCATGTTTTGATTCACGCGTGTGCTCTGTTGAGGTACCTAGTGCATCATGTTTTGATTCACACGTGTGCTCTGTTGAGGTACCTAGTGCGTCATGTTTTGATTCACGCGTGTGCTCTGTTGAGGTACCTAGTGTGTCATGTTTTAATTCACGCGTGTGCTCTGTTGAGGTACCTAGTGCGTCATGTTTTGATTCACGCGTGTACTCTGTTGACGTACCTGGTACATCATGTTTTGATTCACGCCTGTGCTCTATTGACACAACTAGTGCATCGTGTTTTAATTCACGCCTGTGCTCTGTTGACTCAACTAGTGCATCATGTTTTAATTCACGCCTGTGCTCTGTTGACGTACCTGGTACATCATGTTTTGATTCACTCCTGAGCTCTGTTGACATACCCGGTACGTCATGTTTTTGATTCACGCCTGTGCTCTGTTGATGTACCTGGTACGTCATGTTTTGATTTATGCCTGTGCTCTGTTGACGTACCTGGTACGTCATGTTTTGATTCATGCCTGTGCTCTGTTGACGTACCTGGTACGTCATGTTTTGATTCATGCCTGTGCTCTGTTGACGTACCTAGTGCATCATGTTTTTAAGGCACGTGTGTGCGTACCTTTTTCAACGCATACCCCCCAGAACTGAAGGACTAAGATACATTGTTTCAGCACACAGTGTTCACTTTTGTTTAGCAGTGAAGGGGTTAAATGGAAATTATAATAATAATAATAATAATAATAATAATAATAATAATAATAATAATAATAATAATAATAATAATAACAATAATAAAAAATAATAATAAATAAATAATGAAATTCAAAAATAAAAATTCCACCCCCCCCAAAAAAAAGCTAATTTCATTTTCTTGCATTAAACAAGGTTGGTTCGGCCTCTTCCAGACTCAATTCAGTCTTGACCCGTTCCATAATATTCTGAGCCAATTCAAAAACTATGTCATCGTTTGACATGGCCCCTTCTTCAGCACTTGAACGAGGTTGTACTTCAATAACGGTTCCTGTCAGAATTATGAGAACACAAGGTGATAGTATGAAGACTAAAATGGGCATATTAAAAAATATATAATAAATTTCCACTTATTCATCCCAGAAGGGAAATTTGTCTTTTGGTATTTACCATCATCGAGCATCAGCTGTAAGAACAGCGCCGCAAACGTAGGCAATTTGTGTAAATAACCTTGCCCAGGAGTTCAATACGGTGTCTCCAATGAGATTTGAACCTGCAACCTTTCGAATGCAAGTCCAACGGCTTAACCGTTATGCCACCGTGCCACATATAGTCCCTATCTCCATTCAATGCAGACTCACAGACTTTACATCTATTGTTTCCCCAGCAGGCCAATTCACCCCACTTCCCTCTCAACCCCC
This sequence comes from Aegires albopunctatus, assembly GCA_032466395.1. Classification (NCBI taxonomy): domain Eukaryota; kingdom Metazoa; phylum Mollusca; class Gastropoda; order Nudibranchia; family Aegiretidae; genus Aegires; species Aegires albopunctatus. The sequence goes on along the minus strand of JASKDV010212982.1, from coordinate 684 downwards.
TGGGAGTGCATAGAGTTAAAGCAACTCATTATCTGTGCCTTCCTGCTAGCATGAGGACAAGATCTTCTATACCGGGCATCCTTTTCAATTTTCACACCTGACTGGGGTGAGGAAAATGCATGCTAATAGACTTTCCCAAGGACTCAAGGTCAGACCAAGCACTGGTGGGAATCGAACTCGTAGCCTATCCATTGCAAGCCAACTTCCCTGCTCCCTTGACCACGGTGCCACTTACAAACTTCTTGTTGGCAAACGTCAATTTGTTCTGCAATGCAATTCATTGTTTAAATGATGATATAATCTTTGTTGCAACAATGTAATTTACGTATAGATCTATGTCTACCAATCTAAATTATATCTAAATTTTACACAATCCATAAACTCGAGTTATGGCTACGGTACCAAATTTTCTTACTTTACAACACTCAATGTTGCAGAAAGCCATAATTGGAAAGGAAAAAGAAAAGTGTTATACACTGATGACAAGATCACGGAATTCCATTCTTTGCTTGTAATCTGACGTTAGTCTCTTTATACTTAATATTATTCTGCATTATGGATTCATACGGCAGTATCGAGATGATAAAAAAAAAGGGGGGGGGGGGGTTGGTGATTTAAAGTGATACTAATTGTTTAGAATTATCGTTACAGGAAAAAGAAACACGGTTTTGATGGATGGAAATA
>JASKDV010212971.1:0-10214 GCA_032466395.1 Aegires albopunctatus | reverse complement strand
CTCTCTCTCTCTCTCTCTCTCTCTCTCTCTCTCTCTCTCTCTCTCTCTCTCTCTCTCTCTCTCTCTTTCTCTCTGCATTTTGCCCCCACATCTCTCTCTGTATCTCCCGATTTCTATCTCAATTTGCATATCCATCTCTCGCCCTCTATCTATCTATCTATCCGTCTCTCACACACACTTATACACAGGTCCTCACACATTATTTAATTACCTGCAAACCATTTACTTAGCTATGGTTTATTTGAGATAATCAAATTGTTGCATACCATTTCGATTGTCTTGTTTTATCACCATCGCTATTCCATAGCCTAATGATTATTTTAGAGTAAAGCCAATGACCTCATTAGAGTAGGACTTTTATGTTACTGTTTCCAAAATCCGGTTGCTATGTCAACACAACTTGGTCAAGGTGCCTAATGTTTCTGGTCAATTTCATTTAATCTCATAACAAGACTTATGTGTTGGTCATCAAAGATTGTTACATATATATTATGCACATGATTGTTGCTCATTTGATTTACTTTTATTTAATTCAGGAAGGAAGTGATTTCAGGTTTGTTTGATTTTATGTCACCAAGCAACATTTCCTTTTACTTAAATCTAATTCATTGGAACATAGATCTACCTTTGGTCATGTTTTCAGAGTTTGTTGTTGTTTCTTTTTTCTTTTTCAAGACCTGGTTTCATCCCTGTTAATTGTAGCATACATCCATTAGTTGAAAGATTGTTTCACGTGTTTTGTTCAAGATGATTGACACCTCTTGTTTCTTTACTACATCAACAGCGCAAATCCCCCACCCTTTTATCAAAACCAAGGTTCAGTGATGGAATCTGGTGTTTCTTTGGATCCTCTTGGACGAGGTGGCAAGATGTCATCTACCAGACGCACATTTTGTCTTTTTGTAACTTTTGATGTCATTCTGATGTTTATCCTGTGGGTCATATACACCCAGGTAAGATGTATGTCTTGACTTTCTTCTCATATCTCTCTCTCTCTCTCTCTCTCTCTCTCTCTCTCTCTCTCTCTCTCTCTCTCTCTCTTTCTCTCATTTATTTTTTTTATAATCTTATTTGCCTGAATATTGGTGTTTTCTCTTGTTTTCAGCAACCTTTTTATTTTTTGTTCTTGTTTGTTTTGTCTTCTTTTTACTTTTTCTGTTTGTCCTGAAAATATCATTTAATTACATAAATTATAGGGATATATTTAACATGTTGGAATTGAAAGATTAAAGAATTGAAACAATGAATCAAAATTATTGTATTTTCTTATTACAGTTAATAGGAGATTCTGGCTACAAGGCATTTGAAAAGCAAGTCATGGGTTATACTTTTGAATCTTCTCTTTTTGATACAGTGGTGAGTTGAAGCATCAGTCATGGTTATGAACCTGGATGTCCTTATATAAATTCTTTCCATTTACATGTGTACTATAAGAATCACATCTTGTAGAAATGAAATATTACATTTAATTTTATTGAACTTCTTAATATGTTTGTCCTGACCCAATAATAGAAATGATCTTTGCTTGAATTACTGAATGTTCACATGATTAATAATGTACTAGACACTTGAGCTAAAGAGCAACGACTTTGAATAACTTTTGTGACACTCTATCATTCTGCTTTTTTTCCTATTTCAGATGCTTTCAGCAGCACGGTTCACCTTACTTATGTTAGCATATTGTTTATTTCGTCTACGGCATTGGATTGTCGTTGCTGTAAGTCTTCTTTTACTATTAAGATTCTGCTAAGAAAGAAAAAATCAATATAAACATTACCAAAAAGCCTTAAAAACAACTGAATAAATCAAAAAAATTCTTTGCTCATTCTTCCCTAGTCATTCTGTTCTGGTAACAAATTTGATCAAAATACATTGATCCCATTCTCAAGATCTCGGCCTTGAAATTGTTATTTGTTGTTTTTGAGCTAACTGTTTAGAAACAGAAAATTATTTATGCAAGACAGATTTAATGAGGGAATTTAATTTTTCTTTATGACTGAGATATTACACTGATATTATCCAGCTAGTAGGTTTCCTAAATAGAGCAGTTAATAAAGTTCATTCTTATTGGAACCTCAAGTGTTCTAAAGTAGATGGTTATTAAACATTTGTTTATTATTGATGAAGAAATTTCAATTGCACTGCAATCATTATGGTTTGTAGTAGTTGCCTTATTCTCCATTGAGGTATGTATGTAACGTAGAAAGATTATGTTTTTATAGTTGTTGTTAGTTGTCATTATAACTCTTTTAACAACTTAAGAATGTGTCTCTCTTCTCTTTTTTTTTTTCAATTTTTATAAAGAGTATTGATAAGAATATGATATGAATATAATATAATTACATAATACTGGTGAATTAGCATTTGTATTTTAATAATCCATTAACAGATATGCACAGCTCTTTCATCAGCCATGCTTATTGCCAAAATCTTCCTGTTTGATGTAAGTTATACATATTTCATATTTATACTATGAAATTAAGGGATACAGTGTACCTGGAGGTACAGATATCCTAATACAATCAAATAATAATAATGATAATAATAATATATATAGTGCCATTATCCATTAGTAACATGCTCAATGGCGCCCTGCAATCACATAAAAAAGTAATTGAAAAATCATGTTATTCCGTTTTTGCTTACACAAAAATCATACAAATAACCTCTTCTTCTTCTTCTACAAATAAACTGACAAAACTCAACTGGGTTGAGTATTATTGTCAATATGTCAAACAAATAACAACAAAAAAAACAACAAAGTTTGAAGTGTTAGTTATTTCTGTATTATGTTAGCAAACTAATTATATGTAGATCTAAGTATTTCATATTGTAGGCTAAGTTTAAATCAACACTTTCGCTACTAATATTTGGATTCAATTTATTCCACAATCTAGTAGTGCTAGGGATGAAAGAATGTCTATGACAATCATTTTTAGAGACAGGGATGTTAAGTGTCTGACTTTCTGGTTCTTCTATTACTTATATTTAGTTCATTTATGGGGATATCTGTTTGACCATTAATTGCTTTAAACAGTTTCATGTTATTTCATGTTATGTATATTGCTACCATGTTCATATGAATAGATATTAGTTACAAATCTTGCTGCATTTTTATGTACTTTATCAAAGCTATCTATTTGGGTTTTAAGATGTGGGTCCCGGACACAGCATCCATATTCCAAAATTGGTTTAATTAAGGTTTTAAAACATTGCTCTTTAATCTTTTTGGGGCATTTTGCAGGTAGATTTCTTTTGAGGAATGCTTAGAGTATTATTTGCTTTTTGACAAACTGATTTGTTTTGGTCTTTCCATATTAATTCATTATCTATTATAACTCTTTAAGTATTTTGCACTTTTAGTTTCTTTCAGGCTTTGATTGTGTATTTGGTAGTCATAATCAATTTATAATCATTGTCATAATCAATCTATAGATCTAAATATACAAACATACACACATTTACATGTGATGGATAATAACTTAAATTAAAAAGCAATGAAATTTATGACCTTATATAAGGTAAACATGTAAATGTATAGATAAAAGATAGGTAAATATCAAACACAAAATTTGATTATTAATTTAGAAAATTTACATTCAAACATTGTGGAAATCAGTTGAGTGTATATAAGAAATAGATTGATGTCATAATTTAAAGAAAATCTTATCATATTATACATCTATACAGTAATGCTTGGTGTTGAAAAGGGAAGTATGTTTAAATCTGTGTCCTTTATCCTTATTGTAGTTTTCAGAATCAAAGACCAATCCATTGAGTTATTGCTTGATCATCATTGCATTTGTCTTAGCTTGGATTGAAACCTGGTTTTTGGATTTCAAAGTGTTGCCCCATGAGAACAAGCTAGAACACCGACTAAATCAAGCTCAATCACACACTGGTATGATAGCATCATTATACACAGAATGTTCCTTAATATATTTATTGAATTATTTATTATTTATTTATTAATTTATTAATTTATTCTTTTCTAAGGCTGGATGACAGCTTAACTAACATTTAAAACCCTTAAAATTAGTTATGAGTTTGGTTTTATTACTTTTGTATTGTCAAGATTTATTTATTTTATATATTTTTAATGTATTTATTTATTTGTTTTCTGTTTGAATAAATGTACTTTGTGGTCAAAATAAATAAAGTAATATTACAAAATGAATTAATACCTTAATGTGGGAAATTAAATGGCTAATAATTTTGTTCTCTGAGGATGAAAAGCGTTAAATGAAAAAGGGGGAATTTGCAGAGAGAAAGACTCCACACAAATCAATTATTCATGCCCTATTAAAAGAATTGTTGTCAAACACTGGTATTTTCTATTCATATACAATGCTTATAAATGCTTTTAAGATATCAGTATCAACCATTGCAATGGGCAATGACTGTCACAATCACAATAATCTGTCTGGCAGGAGAAGGGTTGGCTACACCATTATGCCTTCTCCAATCTGTTACAATTGCAAGAAATGGTATCATTTAGTCCCTGTTTTCATCACAATTTTTGATATATTGTTTGTAGAATATGATGCTGTTCTTTCTTTCTGTCATTGGTTGAGGTCTAAAAAAATGAAACGCATTGAAGAAGTATGAGTTAAACCTTTTATTTTAATCCTCATTTGGTTTTGATCACATAATGCCAGTTTGGTTTGATCTGGTTTTGATATCAATATTTTGGTTCTTTCAGTCTTAGCATTATTATTTTGTCATCTTTCCTCCCCTCTATACTGTGCCATTGTGGCTTTGTAGTAAGGTTTTAGGTAGGAGGATGTTTGAGGGTTGTTTTATTGATCTCATAGCATTAGGATCAGACGATTTGGTAAGAATACTTCTAATTTCACCATTCTGTCCATAACATATCATGGATCTGACAAGAAGTATTATTTAATTTTTTGGAAAGTTTTACTACTTTTTCCCCGAAGAAAAAATAAAATATTGTTGTTGTTTTTTTTGTTTGTTTTTTTCCATTAAAGATGTACCAATCAATCTATGATATGCAAACTGGTTTTAGGAAATAACTCTAGTTTTGCTATAGTTTTGTTTGACTTTATGATTTGATTTTTTAAATCATTAATACATTTCTTTTTGGTCCCTGGCAGATCATAGATATTATAAAAGCCATATTTTTTTGTTCATAACTTGTATTAGCAATGCTTTCCACTGTGCCTATTCAAGCAGTTTTATAAATGCTTTGATTAATTTCAGGATATGGAACCACTGGGGCAGTTTCACGTTATAGGCGACTTAGTATTGATGACATGCAGTCAGTCATCACAGAAGATAATCAGTTTTACTCTCCAATGGACAGTCCTGCTGGTAAGTGAGCAAAAATCAAATACCATGAGGTATCAAATATCAGTGTTAGGGCAAAAGCTTCTAGTTATAATAATCCGGGAATGATTCTTTTTAAAATGTATCTCACCTTATTCCTGCCAACTGATAAAGCATTGTCTATATATATATATGCAAAAAGTGCCTTTGATAATCAGTAAGCAAATAACCCAGTGTTGATAATATGCAACTTGCTTCTATCATTGGTTGCTAGTTGCCTAGTTAGAGAGACATTTTTAAGTAAAATATGTACTAAGGTCTTCTTTTTTTTTTAAATTATTATTTTAAAAGATTTTATCCCTTTTTTTTTCTTCTCTATTTCTTCAGAGTCTGATACTGAGGATGGTCCACGTCGAACAGGGACAAGCAGTGGCGGGGGAGACTACCGAAGCATTCCATCTTCCCGTTCCCATACCCGCCAGGCAAGCTTCTCATCTATAAATAGTAACATGCTAGAGGTAGTGGGGGCACTGCTATACTCAAGGCTTTGTGTGCTTTGTGGAAGCAGAACCTACTCCAATTATGCCACTTCCCTTTGAAACTCAAGAGCCAAATGTAGCAGAAAACTATCATATAATGATGTCACTCAATAAATAAATAAATCCAATTCGAGAGTTAAATTAAAGACTCTACCTTTTCTACAATGCAATGGCTTATATCATTATGATGTTAACTTATCACCAGAGTAGATTCATATTTCAAGACTTGCAGACCATAAGTTGGACCAACCACTTCTGTAGAGGTCAGCTAAATCAAATAATTAACTTATTATTCTTCATATTTTGAACTTTAAATAATTTATAAAAGTTATTTCATATAAAGGTATTACTAGTAATGAGCCATTGTAACAAATAATTAATTGTGACCTGTTTCTTCGGAGCGGAACATGTATCTTATTGAGCTATAGCTATTTAAAGAGTTAAATATAGTTCCCATCAAATCATAGATTAAGGCTGTTAATAATCAAATCTTTACCTTTCTTGAAGTCTATATCTTTTATTTGAAATAGACATCCCCAATGATCAAATAAGGATTTCTCTGAGCCCCCATTTTGTCAAAATTAATTCAGAAATCCTCGGTGTTGACAATTTTAGTGTCAGATTGAGATATAAGTTGTGTTCCCAGCTAGACCACAGTGGTATCAATAGAAAGCAAAGACCCCTTTTTGTATCAACCAACAATTAATTGGACATATGGTCACAAGAATGTCATGAACTTTCAGGACGAGTAACAATTTTTCTTGTCTAATGAAATATGATGTAGATTAGATTTGGTGAAAGTTATAACGTTAAAATTCTATCAAGTGGTAGATGGTATTCTGTAATAAGTGTATGCAAAGTGTGATGATAATTGGTAAATAGAAGCAACAATTGATTAGTTTGGTTTTCCACCCATCCTCAAAACTGGTGAATACTGTGCTCCTTCTCTGATCGCCATTTTCTCGCAACTTGGTTTTCCAATCTATGCTTATTATACACGACAATTTCTTTGTGATAGAAAATCAACTTTTCTTAAATTGGGCATCAACTTAAAGTTCAGATTCTGGGCTTTCTTGTAATATACATAATTAAAAGCCCTTGATATCAACACATGTACCCATTCAATGAAAGAGGTCACAATTTATTCCTTCATAATGCTAGCAAATTTGTAGAAAATGCAAGAAGAATAATGTCAGATTTAAAACCCAAAGCAAATCTGAGTAATATATAAACATGTGGAAAGCTATATCTAGCTTGATATGGTTCGTCCCTATCTGTTAGCACCATTTTTCTTCCCTTCCATCACCAATATTCCATCTACCACCCTAGCTGTTACAAACAGTTTTCCCAACTATCCTTCCCAAATTTAGCTTTGGTGATCATAAATAGGTTCCTTTATTCTTCTTATAGGGTGGGAAGCCAAATTTTATAATGACAAAGTTATAAAAATATATATTTTGCCACTTTATGGAATTAAATTGTAATTTAAGATTACAAATAAAATTGAAATTAATCAATCAATGATTTCCCTTAGGTATCAAAAATACCTTAGTCAAAGAAGTATCATTTTTTTATTCAAAAAAACCCACCCACAATTCTTTAGCTTGAACTCTTGAACTCAATTGCATTTCACACCCTAGAGTGTTTTCCTGCTCTCTACCTTTTTATACTATGGCTCATTTACCTACATGGATGGATATTTTGGTTTCAAAAAAATGTTGATTCACCTTCCGTTTTCCACCTTTGTAGATTATATTCAGTTTATTGATTTAATAAAGCAACAGCCCTACTCATCTGAATTGGCCAATTTTCTAAACTAGAGGATTGAAAAAAGTGACTCAACTTGTCAGCATTAATGAAGATAAAGTATGATTTGACATTTGCTGTGTTTTGTAGTCACTTGCTTGTTACATGCTACAAAATACAGTAATGCCACAACAAAATTACTCTTTTATTAATCCAAAAGATCAACATTAAATAACAACTGTTATTGGAATCCAAATATAGCTTCCTTTAAGTACCTTTGGTATGAGAAGTGATGAAAAATACATCACCAACTTTGACTTTTATATTATTTATGTCAAGGAAAGAGAAATTATATATCTTTTTACCTTACCAATAAATTATTGACATTTAACTTCCTCACTCCAATACATAATTTTATGATAATCTTTGTTATGTACACCTTTTGTTATTTGTCATTTATTCAACATTTAAGGATAGGGAATTTATTTGTCATCATTTAAAAATCACATATCAATGAAGGCTTACACCAAAGTGGATTTTTACACTTTCTTATTCTCAAGACATTGGTATAGGCCTTAAATCTTTCTTGTTTAGAATTTTTGCTTTATTTGAGTTGAGTTGGACCCATATATCATTTTTCTCAATAGCTCAACTCTTATAATCTTGTAAGCTTTTCTGATGAAATAAATTGTGTCATTTGTTGTTTAAAGCACCTGCAAAACAGAAAATATGAATCTGCCTTGGCAATTTTTCAACTGGTATAATGAATGAAATCAGTACAGCATCAATTTTCACTTTTATTTCAATAGACATATGTCATACTAATACAGTCGGCCTTCTCTAATCCGGACTTCTGTAATACGGATCCCTCCGTAATCCGAACTATTTTCTGGGAACAAGATTTTTTTCTTATTGTTTCTTAGTATTGTTAGTCTGGAAAAATTCTGTAATCCGAGCAAATTGCCGAGAATGGAGGTGTCCGGATTAGAGGGGGCTTGACTGTATTAAGAAATAATTCCATTATCTGTACATGAACATAGAATATCTCTAACTACTACAGTCTGATCTCTCAAATCTGAACACCTCCATTCCCAGCAATTCGTTCGGATTACAGAATTTTCCAAATTAGGGAATACTAAGAAATAATAAGAAAAAAAATCTGTACCCAGAAAATGTTTCGGATTACAGAGGGATTCAGATCTTTCTCTATCCATCTTTCTTTCTCATACATACTCTCTCAGATTTGTTAATTACTCAACACTTAACTATATAGCAGCTATTTTCCTCACAACTACGTTTGTGTGAAAAATTTAAAAGACAAGATTTTAGGGCTCTAATAACAGGCTAGCTACAGTTTTAGACCATGTGTATGTAATATTTGATGTTTTCAAAGTATGAAAATTTGCAATGATTTTTTGCTATTTAAACTGCAATTACATTACTATTGACCTTTCTTTAAAACAAGTGTGTAATCAAAGTCATTTTGGTGTTTTCAGGAAAATGACTACTCCAGTCTAGGCAAGCATTCGTTTGAGGTTTTATGGCAATATATTAATAGTCCAGAGGCAGACTGGAAAATAGAGACAGGAAAAGATGAAACTACTGGTATTGTCCATGCTAAGAAGATCAAAGGAGTTGGAAAAGTTTTCAGGCTGCAGGTAATGTATACTATCTGAACATTTTCATATTGATTTTGACTAGACATTTTGCTCTTTTTGACGCTGTTTAAAGAATTATTATATTTGCTAAAGGCATTCAAAAGTCTGAATAATTTGATGATATAGGAGACCCTTCCAAATGAGTTTACATAGAAATTGCACATAAAGATATTAACCCAAAAGAAGCTCAGGCCCATTTAAAAGGGCTTTTCCGGTATGATCTGACCACGCACACGCCTTATAATTTGGTCACGCGCTGGTCAATGGCAGCCATCAGGCACGCGCCAGGCCAATGTCTTGAGAAACAGACCTTGGCTTCTTAAATTGGAAATTTTTAGATTCCAGCCAATGAGATTGCAAGTTTTATTTACCTCGGAGCTCTTCCCGCCGATTTGTTATACATTGATAAAGATAAGCTATTTCACTGTGTTTTGGTTCAACACATTGTGTGACCTAGATTTTTTGTTTGTGAGTCAAGGCCAAGCTCGCGCTGCAGTAATGCTACAGCTATGACATAGCGAGCTTTTCTTGGGTTAACCAGAATACAGATTGCATTGTTTCAACTATTTTTCAAAGCATGAATTTGAGATGTGACATTTTAATTAAGAGTGTTTTTGAATACCACCATCCTATTATATTTTTTTTTTCTCAGTTGCTTGATTTTGATAAAAGTAAATATTTGAATAAATAAAAGATCATTGAAATCAAAATGTATCTACTAAGTTTGGTGTGTAAAGATGCACTGTTGATAAGAAGTAAAATTCCTTTTTCTTCACTTCTAATTCATCAGGCTTTCATAGACATGTCACCAAAGAGGTTATTTGAAGAAACAACTCTTAAACCTGAAGAGTCACCATCCTGGAACCCTACCATGAAGGAATGCAAGGTGGGTACTACAAATTTAATAATGTTCTTTTACTACTCTCTCTCTCTCTCTCTCTCTCTCTCTCTCTCTCTCTCTCTCTCTCTCTCTGTCTCTCTCTCT
>JASKDV010212960.1:0-10215 GCA_032466395.1 Aegires albopunctatus | reverse complement strand
TGTGTTCACGTTTTTATTGGTTCTGTCTCGTGCTATGAGTCAAAATATAAACAAATTGTTCTGTGAGGCCCCGCTGTCTAAAGCTAAGACAATAAAATTTGAGAACTCATTTATAATTTGTCATCATTATTTATATGGCATATAAAAACTTTAAAACTATTCAACTAAAACATCTGAAAAAAAAATGTGCATTAACGTTATAAACACCCTGGAGTGTATCATAGAAATTTGAATGAGATTGGACTGGCAGTTTAGGAGATGCAGCGGTTTTTTTGTGTCAGAGAATTATGAAACGCACTATCTATAAATGTTTACAAACGGGTAATATTTTCCAACAGTGATGTTAAGTTAATAAATTTTCACTATTATTGAAGAATTTGTGTAGAATAGTAGATTTGACACCGATCACTATATTGGTTGATATTGGAGTGGTCATTCGCGCACAAGGAGACGTATCCTTAGTCTTCGGTGATATAAGTGCACAAAATTCTCCGAGAGTCACATGAGGCCAACAATGAACTCTGCTTAAGGCATCCATAAACTCCTTTCGATCAACCCGTGAGGTTTATATTTTAAGCAAAGTTTATAATAATATGTGGACCGTCCATCGCAAATAGATTTATATTCCAACCAGAATCAACAACCAGTCAACATCTCTAATTTCGTTTTTTTCCCACTTCCACTCAAGCCATTTGATAATTGCGCGTCCCATTAGATACATTGTGTTCTTGTGTTCTTGATTTATATTGCTTGTATTTTCAGATGTACGGAGGATTTTACAGAACAAAAATCAAGTCGGTGCTTCCAGATCCTGAGTCCATTTTCAAGATAGCAGGTTACGATGTAGATAAAGAGAGACACCTCCTCTTCTTACAAAAGCCGGTTAATAAAGACGACATCTTGACTTTGACCTTTGACTGCAGAGTAGCTGCTTCCGAATGCCGCAGGATTGAACAACATTACAACAAGTTAAAAGGTCTGGACAAAAGTGTCGGTGATGCCATAAGCGACATTTTACAGGATCCATCCTTCTCTAATCTCTCTCCTCAGAGTAATGTCCGTCCTTTAAATGTAACAGGGGTTAAACCTGACATTGTCGGTCCGCCCCCAATTACCAATAGAGAGGCGCATGTTAATGGTCTGGCTGACGTCAGCCAGTCAAATTCGTCATCACAAGTGACAGTAAGACAACCCAATAAGACGAAATCCCCAGTAAAGAATATTTCACACGATGCATTACCATCATCGTATCATTCATCTCAACGATTCAGTCGTCCAGATAGCGGGATTGTCACCCTTGGCCCCTCTGTCTTGGTTGAGGAAAGCTTGGTAGGCATAGGAGACGCCCAGTCTGAAATTCTGCCTATCTTTCCAGAGGGCACTATCGACGATCATATGCGCGAGAGTCTGAAAATGGTTGAGAGGCAGAGATCTTCGAAGCACATTGAGGGCACTGCTTCTGAGCCAAGCTCTCGAAACGTGCCGACTAGATTCGATGAAATGGCTTGGTACGAACAGCCTTCTCATCTGACAGTGGAAAGTTCCAACAAATATTCACCGCTTACCTATCCCCCAGGGATTCCTCATATGAAAAATTACCCACCTCCATTGACGGGTCCCAGTCCTATGTCGATAGATGAGGGGATTGGTGGAGAAATGTCCACGGTATCAACAAAACCCTATGCTTTTACTCATATGCCTGACGGCGCCCCTGTCCATAAATCGCCCATGAACTTTGCACAGCAATCGATTACCGATCTGGGGTATCGAACAGGACCTCCGTCGGGAACAATACCATATCAACCGCATCCTAAAGATAATCCAGGATGGCCTAGGATCCATTGCCCTCCCGAAATCGATTCACCCGTTGACACCGATCTACAGAGTCTTGGTATTCACGTACGTGGTCGTGGGGCGATGGTTGCTCCGCAGACGGCGTCTTTGGTTAGACATGCACCCCCCATACCATCCAGGGAGTTGAAGCCCAACTTAAAGAGAAAAGAGCGAATCAAGGTTGAAGATTACATTGATGGACCACTCGCCGACCCAGTAGCCCCTGAGATGGTGAACACGAATCCAAGCGTCAACACGAGCGTGGCGCGTCCTCCCATTCGCTACCAGACGTCTAGCAATCACAATAATCCGAAAAGTTACACGATCCCTCTGGCCTCTGGCGAAGGAGCATCCAAGCACCAACGGGGTCGCATCAGCTCGACTGGTCGCTCGGGTTCTTTGAAATCCAACGAGCCGAGGAGTCCGATCGCACTAGACGTAGCCCAGTCTCGCGTGACTCGGAGCATGGATTTTACTCACACACCCTGGGAGTGTCAGTTCTGTACCACGGTCAACGTTGCGTCCGACAACGTTTGTACTGTATGTTCTCACAGTCGGTACTGGAAAGAGGAGAGGGGTTTGAACAGCGGAGAGTCTCACAAACCGTGTCCAGCATGTACTTACGAAAATAAGCCTGAAGAAATTTACTGTGAGATGTGTAAAAACAAGCTTGAAAATTCTTATACATGCATTTGATACAATTTGTATTATCCACCAATGACTGGTAGCCGAATAATTATTATTATTCCCTGCCCACCTGAAGTAGATTATTTACATCTTATCCAAATCCCAACATTCATGTTGTTCTTTCCTGAAGATTTTTGGTTGCCTCTTCTATGTTGATCAGATTACCTGGCTTTGGGTAAGGTTTATGTCTGTCGCCTATGGATAAATTGCCTTTTTACATGTACTTACTTTTAACAATTCAGACTACTCGTGTAAAAATACAGTATAGATTATCTGATGCCATTTTGTATTTTTTGATCAACAACGGATCTGTATTGTTTCAAGCTGAATATAGACAGGTGGAATGTAAAACTAGACGGAATCATTTGGCGGTGGCATACGGGCACAGAAAATGCATCACCCACAGTTGAGTTAAAGTGGAATGCACGAAATAGGATTACTTACAGTGTCGTAGATTTGATATGACCAGCTGCGTCTCGTGGGTTAAGCTGAGACTGGGGCTAATTGATTATAAGATAAAAAGATAAAAGATGGATTTATAGTCTTCTTAACTAAAGCACCTGACTCCCTGGATATGACTTGACTCAATCCTGTGCTTGCATTGCTTTACACCTTACAAAAAGCTAAAGATGTGATGAATTGATTATAAATGTAAGTAAGTATATGAAATAAGATATGCCAGAAACAAATGTGCACGTGACCAATGATTTTCTTTTTATGGTTATGGTCATAATATGAAACAACTTTCATCGTTTAGGTTTTTTGGGACTTATACTCCTATTTTCTCCTCGATTTTAAAACTAACTTATATCGTTGCAATCTTTCACGGTTGATTAATTTTCTATTTTTTTTTTTAACCTCGTTCCAACGTTTCCTTATGCATATGAAGTGTCAATACTTTGATTTTTCTTTTGGTTTTTGTAAATCTCGTTCAAACGTGTCCTCATGATGTTCAAATACGTTTATTTTCTTTTTCTTGTTTGTTTTTTAATTTATCCCATTGAAAAGTATTCATATGATGTTTTAACATTTAACATTTTTTTCTTTATCTTCCTCTTTCAAACGTATCCTTATGATGTTTCAATTTCAACATTTCCTTTTTCTAGTTTGATTTTAAATATTCTTATTGCCCCCCCCCTCTCTCTCTCTCTCTCTCTCTCTCTCTCTCTATCTATCTCTCTCTCTCTCTCTCTTTCTCTCTTTCTCTCTCTTTATCTCTCTCTCTCTCTCTCTCTCTCTTTCTCTCTTTCTCTCTTTCTCTCTTTCTCTCTCTCTCTCCTCCTCTCCCAATTCTTTCCCTTTCTTGTCCTGCATCTAGCTTTATTTTCACATGCATTCTTCAATCCTCCCCACTTTCTGAACCACAGAAGAAACAAAATCCAAACACCGGCCATCGACATCGACCTGGTGGTTGACGGTTACTTGACCCGATTCACATTGTTGCCGTCTGTTATCAAGTTCATATCTGAGAATAACAATGTCATTAATGTCATGGTTCTTAAGATAGATTCGGGGACTGTTCATTGAACTTAATTTAACTTGCTGATAGTGAATATAAAGTTAAAAAACTCTCAGACTTCGTCGGATATACTGCACACTAATGTGATTGTCAATTGACAAGATAGATGTTAGACATGAATGCTAGGCGTTAAGAAGATCATCATGGTTAGTACTTTCATTTCAATTTGACTCAACTAATTGCGACTCGTTTAGGCGCAGGGGAGACAGAGGGGATGTTGATGGATTTAGGGATTTTCCATCATTAATCTTATAATCAAATGTTATCTTTACTTTTTTAACCTATAACTATCCTCTTCAATTGAATTAAATTCTGCCCTAAGTTTGAGTGCTGTACACGTATTAAATTTATTATTGTTCTTCTTCTGATGGGTGCTCTGTAAGGTCTCTTTCTCCCCCCCCCCCCTCCCCTTTCCCCATTTTTCCACCATTATCCTTGTAACTACATGTACATGTATACTGCACTATGTTCTTTTGTTGAATTTGATTTTTGTTTTTTTCAACGAGTGAAATTGAGATCTGTTTTATTTTTGGAGGAGGAGGTTGTATTTGTTTTTGCGTCTTTTTATACTGCAATAAGTTGGGAGGCCGAAGGATTATTACGCAGTTTAAGACTATGACGTATCCTCATACGAGAAGCCATCCGACTCTGCTAGCGAATATCGTCGCTCCAAATATCAATCGATATTTTTTATGAAAAAGCCACCGTGATGATATCCTTCTGGGCGGCGCGCCGTCAAACGATGTCAAGCTGCGCTTAAAAAAAGGGAGAAAGCTCCCCACAAATCTTGATTGATTGATTTTTCAAACGACAAAATTCGTTATCGGTATGGCACCACGTCATCCAATATGGGGAATTTCTCTTAGTACTTAGTGCTTCTGTTGCATTCTTGAGCTAACCGGACTTGTAATATTATACGATGGTATCATGTTTGTATTTTCAGGCTTCAGTTTGGGATCTCTTTGTTAAGGCAATGTCAATGTGGCTTGCTGGCATGTAGATGTCGTGCAAGCAATGGCAATTTTTCCCATTAACTGACGGACGATGTAAAAAGATTGAGTGGCATTGATGATATTGTACTTATAAAATAGTATGGTTATATAAAATGTCATGCCCTTTGACTATGATTTATATCGTTTTATTGTCTTATATTATACCTTTTTACTTTATGTTCACTACACACATGAATACTGTTGTGTGTACCTTTCCGCCCTTTGTCCTAAATCACAAACATTCAGACGTAGGTGTATGTGTATATTGTATCAATATTGTATTTGAGTTTGAGGTTTTTAAATACTGAATTTTTATTTTCACTGTTCTTTCCTTAAACGGAGTACATCTTTTTATTTCATTCATGCATGCTTATGAATCCATGCACATGTCTTACTCATGTACAAGTAAACCTATTTACCATGCACCTTAACTTACTCAAACAAAGTCAATGCAATTGGTATAAGATCTTTTTCTAGTGAAACATTATAGAAGGCCTACCTAATAACATAATAATAATTTACGTGCTCTCTTTACAGCATTGGTATGTGGGGCGATATAATTCGTTACTCATATTACATGTATTCACATACTGGTATTTAAAGTTAAAAGGAATTCAGGTCACAGAGGACCATTTCCAGTAGGCCTACTTTACACCATTACCACATCCCACGTGCCATGCTATGCCAAAGCTTTCGAATAGATATTGAATATTCATTCATCATAGTACATTGTAATACGTTGAGGATTGCAATGTCAATGTAGACCTACTAGTCACATTCCCGTTTCATGAGTAGCCTTATTTTAGTAGGTAGATCATTACTGGTGACTGAGACTGAGATGTGGAAAAACCTTGAATCCCAGGCAGCGAATACCGTCATTGATTGAACATACGACGGCCTTCATGCATTTGTAACAATGGTGGATTTGATGAGGATCATCTACAATCCCTGGAGTCTGAGGGCATCGACATGCATGTACATATTATGTAATACAGTTTTACTAAGTTTAGTTCTTAATAAGCAAAGAGGCCTTCAGACTTTCGCTTTTGCTCCTAGTATACTACTATAGACTATAGCATCCCCTACCAGATTTACTTTGCCAGTAAATTTTACCACTCCACTATTGTAGCCCATTGCTTTCATGATCTTCGAGCTGAGGAGACCAATCTGAGAAAGCAAAGGGCTGTTTTGCGGCAGCGATTCCTTGTGTAGACCCATGTGCCATGTAGAATAACGTGTAGGCCTATAATGATCTGCTCATTTACCCCATTTGTAGATCTAAATTGGCTACTTCATTTCGGTTTCTAGACACATTACTGTTAGATAAAACGTAATAAGCTAAAATGACATATAATTCTATTCTTGAAATATCTGAACTTTAAAATGCACATTGTATTTTCTCTATAAACCCTTTGAAACCCGTGTACCTCATGAAGGGCATGGCTGGCCAATGAGAGTTCGCCGCTTTCCCCTGTCCTGGGATGACATTTCTTATTACAATGTATCTGCAATATTTGCTCTAGGAATGACCCAAGCCTTCAACCGTTTTTCGATGCAAGCGCTAAAATGCTCTTTGATTTTTTCCCAACAATGTTTCTCACGATCAAATTTCATATGATCGATGGAAATGTTCTTGGGCTAAATTAATCCTGTTTACGTCTGCAATTAGCGCAGAAATACGGATGAAGAGTTTTATAACCGTACACAGTATCGTGTTGGCTTTCTTTCCTATTATACTTATACGGCTCTCGCTCTCACTGTTTTGGTCTCCCTTGCTTTCATTCCACTAGAGATCTTTTTGTATGGGCATTGTTCAGAATGAGAACTCACCTGATGATGTTAAATCTTATCAAGTTTGCACAATTGCGGTGATAAAGACTATGGATTTAAATCTTGTGTTGTTTAATGCAAAAAAATTGTCAACAAATTCAATTTATTATGTCTATGACGTGCCTTTGATACTAATACTAGTAGGATTTCTTCATTTCGATTTAGACGTGTTTGTAGTGTTTAAATTAAATTATAACTGGTTTGACTGGTTATCACTTCTAATCATTGTGTTTATTGTAATATACACATGTAACCTTTTTCCCCCCTTCTATATAATAATATATATTTGCGTCCATACACTTAATACAAAATTGATTACATGTACTTTACAAAAATATGCAAAATTACTTCACTTTTTCATGTCAGTGTGTCAGTTTTCTGGTAAAGGCATTGTGGATTATTGCCAGAGACTTTTGCGGTAAAAGCATTGTGGATTATTGCCAGAGACTTTTGCGGTAAAAGCATTGTGGATTATTGCCAGAGACTGTCGGTAAAAGCATTGTGGATTATTGCCAAAGACTCTGTCGGTAATAGCATTGTGGATTATTGCCAAAGACTCTGTCGGTAAAGGCATTGTGGATTATTGCCAGAGACTCTTCCGGTAAAGGCATTGTGGATTATTGCCAGAGACTCTTCCGATAAAAGCATTGTGGATTATTGCCAGAGACGTGCAAAGAAAACACTTTGATACTACAATATGTACACATGTAGCAGAAATGACCTGTGTCCGGGAAAATCAGTTGGCTAACCAGGGTTTAAGATTATTCATTATGCATGTAATATATGCTTAGTATGAAGAAATATTAACTTACACAATCTGAATTTCGAACGTTGAAACATGCAATTTCAATTAGGCATATATTATAATAATGTACGGTGTTTGCAAAATGTAAAAGATTTAAAGTGTTGTACAATTGTAGATATGTACATACCCCCACAGCCTTTGGTGAATAACATAATTAATGTGATCAATCGTCATGTCATACCAATATAATATGTCGCTAAACCATTTGATATTACGTACTGTTGCATGTTATTCCACAAATTGTGAAAGTGTGTCTTTTCTTTTAAAGTCAATGCTTGAAAGATGTAAGGGTACTACAACTACCGTATATGATTATTTTCTCTCATGCCTGTTACCTTTACCAATAACATTTTATTTCTGAGCCAAAGAAATTATTCATTTTAGCGCAGTTTCTTTTCCTTTTTTTTTTGTTTGGTTTTTGTTTGTTTGTTTGTTTTCTGCAGAATGCCTATAACAATAATACAGGTACAACAATGACTGTTAGGACTGGTAAAGTTTCTAATTATAGGTCTAGATACTAAATAGAACGTTGTTGTATTATGTGTGATTCGATTTATCATACTTTATGTAATAATATCCGGTTTTGTGTAGGGGAATGTCTTGTTTAATATCACACTGTAAACTTTATTATATGATGGATGACTTTAACTTTAACCTTCCTCTTTATTATACTATTATTATAAGGGTTAGTCCATTTATTGTCGGAAGTGACCAAATGGCACATTACAATGTGTATCATTTAATTAATTCATGCCATAAAAGATAGACCTATGTATTACATTATAATATCATTATACTTTATTTAGGACTATTTTGCCTGGTCACCTCTGTGTGAGTTAGGGTATTAATATTATTACTTTATTAGGGCTTACGTTGATTTCAATTCATTGTCATTTTCATTTATTTGCTAGTTAACATACGTTCTACATGAAAGTAAAGAATAAAACATGATGTACATGTATGTAAATGTGGTTCCTTCTATTTGATATATGTAGCACAAAATATAGAATACAAGCTTCGGGAAAGCCACCCATATGAGCTTACAATCTTTTACTTTTAAACTTTAATACTAAAACCATTGCAAATATAGACTCCACGTATTGTCTACTTTTTATGGATCATATCCACAATTTATATCGGTGGCCCATAGTATTCTCTCTGGTATAACCATCAGCGGTTATACTTATAATATTATACGTGTATTTTACATGTATAATATATGAAACCACCAGAATCAAAATGATAGGCTATTTTAGGCTTCTACATGGGCTATGCTTGCAATGTTATGATGTACATCTGAAGTATGCATTATGTATGTTTGCCTGTATATAGAATATAATAGCCCTCTTTGTACCGGCATCTTCTTGTCCAGCGTGCATGACAGTTCTTGAAGTAGATCTTTGTCCCAGATATGCAGGGCCACATTAAAACGTACCCCAGTGTGGTATGACATATTAAACTCCGAGATAATCATTTATGGTTTACTGGGTTGAGTATCCAAATAAATGGACAGAAAGAAATAAAATTGGGTGTAGAATCTATGCTCATTTATTATGCCTGTATCTATTGTATGCACGTCTACTCATTGTCCGTTCCATAAAATGTAATAATAATAGTATATAGAGGTGTTTGCATTAATAGTGTAGGTAATAATATAGACGTGACTGACATAACTTGGTCGACTATTTGTTGATGTGAAATAATACAATGATATACACATGTAACTATGTTTTGTTTTGCTTTTTCATACCATGACCTTTCGTCAGGTTAGTGCTATAGACGTGTTAGTGTTATTGTAATGTGTTTGCTACATACTATGTACATAGATTTAACAGTCGTGTATGATTAGATGATATAGACTTGAACATATTATGTAGATTTTGACTTATTACGGTAAGATGGTTTTTAAAAAAAAACAAACGATGCTCAACCCACACAACAGGAATTGAAAACTCGGAATTAAAACTAAAATCTATATAATATTATCATATCTCAGAAATAAATCAAAGCATTTCGATGAATTTTCGGAGAATCATTTCCTCTGTCCATTTAATATAGGCCCCTGCTTTATTTCCCAATAATCGGCAATAAATAGTCTATAAACAAAGAAACAGTTAACTTTTCGCTTACACAAGAAATAAATTATTGTTACTAATGTTATATCTTATTGCATTGACTTTATTAAGCTTTGTGTTGATTTTGATTTGAAATTACATTTTGTGTTATTCTCTATTTCCATATTTTGACATCACCTCCTTAGGTTGGCTTATTAATTTTACCGTGCTACTATTACTACTCTCTTTGTTGGATGAGATGATGATGGTTATAATTGTCATTAAACTAAATAGTAAAATTACTACAGACACAAGACTACTGGACTATTCCTTTATCTTATCTTTGGATTAAACCATATCAATTATCACTTCTCAACCATTTGCCCTACCAATTTATCTATCTTTGTCTATCGAAACTTTTTCTCCACTAATCTGTTTCATTCTCTCTCCATTTCCCTTAAATCTCTCTCTCTCTCTCTCTCTCTCTCTCTCTCT
>JASKDV010212949.1:0-10216 GCA_032466395.1 Aegires albopunctatus | reverse complement strand
GTGACATTAATATGTACCTATGTAAACCGTGACATTAATATGTACCTATGTAAACCTTGACATTAATATGTACCTATGTAAACCGTGACATTAATATGTACCTATGTAAACCGTGACATTTAACTCACTTCATTTGACACCAGCTGAACAGCAGTGATGCTAATTGACTAATAAAGAAGAAAAGGCGCTATGTTATTGATCTTTACTGGAGCCCAATGTGTAATCAATGCAACTGCAAAATGTGATGCCTATAATGACATAGTGCCTTATGGCCATCTAACTATCATGGACGTGCATCTCTATGAATTTCCTTACATTTGTTATTAATTATAATTTTGCAGATAAAAAAAATATTTCTGCCTGCAAGCCTGTAACATTTGTAAAGGAACAAAAGTGTAGCATTAATGATATAAGAGTCAATCTGTAATAAATTGTCAAAGATAGCCAAAGAGGTTTCGTCAATGTTTTAAACATATAAGGAAAGATATACCTTATAATGAATGACCAATATCAGCCCCCGTGAGATGACCTAGGGAAGATATAAACTATCCTGAGAATGTGTAACTATGATATCAGTCAGGCTGGACCAATGTATTAAAGGAGTCGATTCACATTGTCTAGTTATCTTAATTACTTGAAAACAACTTATCAAATTATTTATTAAAATACCCAAAGAAAAAAACTTTAATATACATGCAAGGGTTGTATACATATATATTTATAACAACATGCAGAGAAATAGACATTTTTATCAACATATTTTATGCAGTATAAATAAATGTGTCAAGTTTTCTGGGATTTATAAAAGAATAAATGTTTCTAAATATAAATAACCCAAACAAGAAATGATAAAATTAATATAGAGCGTAAACTTCATCTAAGGTCATGAACATATGCATCACATTTGTGAAGTCAAATCATATCAACCATTCATGTTTTTAAAAACTATTTTGGTTAATCCATTACCCCATAAGATTAAAAAAAAAAAAAGAAAAAAAAAAAGTCACCATCGGATTGCCAAATTTAACCCAAGAAAAGCTCGCTACGTCATAGCCGTAGCATTGCCTCAGCGCGAGCTTGGCCTCGAATCACAATAAAAAAATCTAGGTCACACGATGTGTTGAACCAAAACACGGTGAAATAGCTTCTCTTTATCAATGTATAACAAATTGGCGGGGAGAGCTCCGAGGTAAATAAAACTTGCAATCTCATTGGCTGAAATCTTAAAGTACTATCCAATCAAAACTACTTTCGTTATTTAGGAAAACAATCGGAAATTTCCAATTTATGAAATCAAGGTTGGTTTCTCGAGATGTTGCCCTGGCGCGCATCAGACGGCTGCCATTGACAAGCGCTAGACCAAATTATAAGGCATGCGCTTGGTCAGATAATACCGGAAACGCACTACAAATAGTGCCTGAGCTTCTTTTGGGTTAATCCGGTCAAATGATAAACAGTGCATCAAATCATCTGTGACACAATGAACTGGGGTTCTAAATAATTATTGTAATTGCAGTTAGCTAAATGCATATTAAAAGTGTGATCTATTTAAATGGTTTTTTTAATTTAATACAAAACACTTAGACCTATGATATTTGAATTTGGCTGATGTGGGATTCATGACATTGCAAAACATTAGAACACACTAAATATTTAGAACACTTTTGCCTCAAACTAATAAATGATTCAAAAACATCTTTGCTCTTTTAGAATTCTCCATTACAACATTGACTTTTAAATACTATTCTATTCATTCTAATCATTTTGGCAGTATGAATGCAGAGGTCATGAACAAAATAGATCTAAACATTGTAGTGAAACAATCCAAAACCCAACTAGCTATCAATATGAATAGTTCCTTTACATTTTTCAAATAGATACACAACCTCTTTTAATCTTAAAGCTTCAATTTTGTTTTACACACTCTCTCTCTCTCTCTCTCTCTCTCTCTCTCTAAATCTTAATTAGCATGTATAAAAACACATTCTAAATGCTCAGATTTAATTAGTAAAGTACTATGCAACTTGAAGTTTTTAGTACAATAATGGCATACAATAATTGAGTAAATTTCTGCTGTAATAGTCTCTAGGCATGATCAAAATATTCTGGACAAAGTTTTAATAAAAACATTTTGTCTCTAATGATATGATCTTAAGACAACATTCTTTTTGATGACATCAGCATAATGGTAAAATACAATATTGAAACTAACCAATGCTTCATGTAGCAGGTTCTGATCATTTAAAAAATAAAATCACTTCTGATTTGGGAAAAGGTAAAAGCAATAAAGTATAGAAATTTCAAATTCCAGCATGAAGTTGCATAAACATTGCATTTCTTTGAATCTAAAAGTCTAAGTCAAAGGATGAGTTCAATTGCCAGTTTTCTAATAATTGATAGCACCATTCAGCATATTCCAAAAAGGAACAAAGGCCTATGATATGAACAGACTAATTGAAACAAAGACCTGGGTTAAACACACTTGTCATGAACACAATGAAAGGGGTAGGAGACCTGAACTAACCTTTGCTTCAAATCATACTGAACACCATTCTTGGATTTGGTCATTCGTAAATAATCCTCATTGGTTTTTCATTGTGATTGATGACTTTTTTAGTATCTCTAAAACATCATAGCATCAATAATTCAAAACTTACAGTAGTATTTATAGTTTACACATATGTCAAATTAGGTTGAGTTGATATGCCAGCATGTAATTCAAGACCAATTTCCAAGGGTATTAGTAAAAATTAGCTTATCTTATGATAAAATAAAGACCATCGCCTATTAGTTGAAAATTAATTTCAGAAGTGTTTAAATCAATAATAATAATAATAAAATAAATCATTATATTTATTCTCAAGAGAGACCAAAATAAATTCAGGCATTAGCAATGGTTAAACACAGAAGGAGCGAGCAATAAAAGTAAATTATATTGCAAAACAATGTTTTCCAAAGGTTGACGGAGGTGGGGCTTGAACCTCCTAGTTGCAATGTGATGCCCTTGTCACTTTAACCACTTAAAACTATGGCAGACCTCCCTAGTTTGAAATTCTAAATTCTGCCATCACTTCATAATTTTTTTGTTATTTGAAAGAAATATTTGTAATAAGGCGATTACTTCACAAAGAATTAAATTAATGAATACATAATAATACAAATGATGGTCGAATCAATATGAAAATTGTCTTAGTAAGTGCTTATAAAACATTCCTTTGCTTCAAAGAAGGTTCCATGTCTCATTTTTTTAAAGACTCTAAATCTATGTGGAGATTTGGATATCTAAATTATGGCAGCTTGATGGAAACAAATAGACAATTTCGGTCTAAAAAGTAGATATACAGAAATCCCATAGTCAAATTTTATTTATCTCAAAAACCTGTATTTTACTGGCAATTTTTGTAATTCTGTAATTTGGCGTTATTGAAACATGTGTTCTCTAATGATTACAGATTTTCTTTAATAGTAGGGATTCTGCTATGGGTGAGCTACATCCCTCAAGCCCATACGGCTATTAATTGATATGAATTTTTGAACTTCTTGGATTTAGTGTTGTCTTTTGCAGATAAACATCCTTTCTGCCTACAAGCCTATATGGCTTTTATAAAGAGAAAAACCATAGCAATGATAAGATTTAAATAAATCAGTAATTTACCGTCAAAGATACCTTATGACTTATATGAGGTTCTGTATGTTTCGTACTATGTATCAGGAAAGAAACACCCTACGATGACACCCTACACAGTGTTAATGTGACAGTCCCTTATAAATATGAATCAATTTTAATTTCCAGTAGCACGACGATAACAAGAATTTGGAAAATTGTTAGGATGCAAGAGAAACAAATTTAATACAACACAAAAACGGTATATATATATTCATCAAGTCACTTTAGCACCAAAACCAATTTCATTGTTTGATATTCGCAGATACTTGAAAAGATTATGTGAATTGAGGAATTGAGAAGCACTGCTCTTTGTTGTTTCTTTTCTTTGTTGTTTCTTTTCTTTGTTGTTTCTTTTCTTTGTTGTTTCTTTTCTTTGTTGTTTTCTTTTTTTACATTTAGAGTCCCTGCTTCTCTAATCACCTCTTGATAATTGAATGAAATAAAAAAGTAATTTGGATCAATTGACAATAAATGTTAAAAGGCACAAAAGCATTAATAATGTGCTCCAATCCTTGAACATTAATAATGTGCTCCAATCCTTGAACATTAATAATGTGCTCCAATCCTTCAACATTAATAAAAGACATGATAGCACAACACTACTATGATTGATTTTAAATAGATTCCGTGAAAAAAATTAACAAAAAAGAAAGTAGCAAAAAGCAATACAATATTTAAAAATCATTTGACAGAAAATACTGACTTTTGAATTTGAATGAAACAATATTATCAGATATTTTCACAAGAACTTCAATATTAAAATACAATGACATAGCCCACTATAGAACATCTAGAATCTAAAAGGCAGACAATTTAAAAAAACCCAACAACAATGCACAACAGTAATATAAATAAGTTTTGAAAATCATCAAACCTCCATTCTCCTGCTTTCCACCAATAAGATTTGTTCTTAATGCTCTGATGATTAGAATTGATCATATACAAAGAAAATAAAGAGCAATCAATGAATTGTATTATTAAAGACTTGTGACCAGTATAGAAGACAAGATCATTACATTTTTATTTACAAGAGCATCAAGTTATCACTGTATCTATTTACATAAGGTCTGACAGCCAGAAACGAAAAATAGTGGATATTTCATGATGTAAATTGTTGAGTTTGTACATCACTGCAACATAAGCTGAATTTAAAAACTGAGGCACATTGTTTTTGCATAAAACTTTTACAACTTTTTTAAAATATATATTAATATGCCTCAGGAAGAAATGCAACGTAAATGCTAACATTTTATAATGGGGATAAATTTATGTTCTGCAGAATGTTACCTATCCTTCCTTCTGACAGCAAAGTCCAAATTGAATTTCCATTCTGATAATGTTTCAAGGGGGAAAAATGGGTCAAAAGAAAGACAATGCTATCTCTTGAACTTATCAATTTCCTATTGAATTTGTTTTTAATTAAATTATGAATACGACTGTTTCATCTTTCACCCTCAGGACTAGATCTAGTCGTATGGTTGCAACATTGTTATGGAGTGAAAAAAAAAAATCCTATATTGTAAGCTGATAACCTTTCCTCAGCATTCTGTCATGTGATGGCAACCATTTCCAAAGCAACTCAAATATAAAATAATCTTTAGCCCCTATGGCTATGACAAAGTAGTGGAGTGGTAAAGTCTTTCAAAATTATACTCATTTCACATTAAAGAGCTTCGGAAATACCAAAAAAAAATAAAAATAAAAATCCATAATATATCATTTAATACATGATGACAAAAGAAGCTCAAATTAAAAGTAT
The DNA here is from genome assembly GCA_032466395.1 of Aegires albopunctatus. Lineage (NCBI taxonomy): Eukaryota > Metazoa > Mollusca > Gastropoda > Nudibranchia > Aegiretidae > Aegires > Aegires albopunctatus. The sequence goes on along the minus strand of JASKDV010212949.1, from coordinate 4,790 downwards.
ACACAAACCATTTGTTTATAAACTTAAAACGTCAAAAAAATAGAAAAGAAGAAAGATTACATAGGCTACAGACCGTCTTTTTTAAAGCTTGTCATAGTAAAACAACATCTGACTTCTCGTTTACACAGACTGAGATTCAAAACAGGGATATGTTCTTCATGAAATAATCACAACCTTCATACCAAAGAATACACATTGAATTATCAATAATATTAATATCAACAAACTCTTTGTACATCAAAATTTACAAAAGATGGAAAGAAAAAAAAACCCAAATAAAAACCCCAAGCAAGCACCTTTCAAGTTACAGAATTAGATTTGGATACTTGAATCCAATTGCAGCCAAAGATTCAAAATACAAAAAAAATAAATAAATAATTTCTGTGCTTATTCACTTCAAGACGATCAAATTATTATTTCAATTATTATAAGAGCAAGAGGGAGTAGAAATACTTGACAAATACAGGCAGTGTCATAATCCAAAGAAAGGGATGTCTCATGGAGAGTCATTAGTTTTGAGTATTAAATCAGCTACATAGTTGCCTGAATTTCTCAGTTCTGTCTTTTGGCTTCTTCTGTTTCTTCCTTTTCTTTATTTCCCTTTTCTTTTCCCCTATTCTTCTTCCTAATTTTTTAATTTTTTCCCCCCCCCATATGATCATACCCAGTTCCATACATGTCTTTTCCAGTGGATACTACTTCATAAAAAAAGGCATGATTTGACCTAAGCGACAATGTCAAAGGACACATTTAGTGTCCAAAGGCATGTTCGTTTCTTCTTTGCAGCCTCTAATAAGCATTGATTGCAGCAATGTCAAAGGACACATTTAGTGTCCAAAGGGATGTTCGTTTCTTCTTTGCAGCCTCTAATAAGCATTGATTGCAGCAATGTCAAAGGACACATGTAGTGTCCAAAGGGATGTTCATTTCTTCTTTGCAGCCTCTAATTAGCATTGATTGCAGCAATGTCAAAGGACACATGTAGTGTCCAAAGGGATGTTCGTTTCTTCTTTGCAGCCTCTAATAAGCATTGATTGCAGCAATGTCAAAGGACACTTCTTTGTAGCCTCTAATAAGCATTGATTGCAGCAATGTCAAAGGACACATGTAGTGTCCAAAGGGATGTTCGTTTCTTCTTTGTAGCCTCTAATTAGCATTGATTGCAGCAATGTCAAAGGACACATGTAGTGTCCAAAGGGATGTTCGTTACTTCTTTGCAGCCTCTAATTAGCATTGATTGCAGCAATGTCAAAGGACACATTTAGTGTCCAAAGGGATGTTCGTTTCTTCTTCGCAGCCTCTAATTAGCATTGATTGCATAATGGAGGCTAATATGATAGCAATGATGCTGATTTGAGGTTGCTCTAATATCAATTGGGCCCACCATAAGAAATTCCCCCCTACTTAATCCTGGGATAAATTAGGTGATGGACAACTGGAGTTTTAATACAATTGTCAAGAATCTCTTGAAGTTGAAGGAGATGCAGAAAATAATAAAAAATGTTGCTCTATTTCAAAAATATCTTTAAAACGCCTGATGCAATCATAAATGGAATTGTGAAGTGATAAGGAGATTATCATCCTATTTCCAATAAGTTGGAAGTACATTATATGACTGATTGTCTTGACAATGACCTAATATCAAGTCTAATTTGGGGGGGGGGGGGGGAACAATTTTAGAACACTAACTTATACATGAAGCTTTAAGCATTCAATATATGCGTTATACGAAACTCCCAAAGAATTCCTCCAACAAAATTTGATATTTTCATCAATTACACTATAGTCAAAAGACTGTATGACAAGCATTCTAGGAAATGAAACAGCAAAACATATCAGACATGCAGGCCCTTCAAATCCAGGTCAGGAATGTGGTCTTCATTTTTTTCCGATGATGTTCCTGCTGCGTATTCATCCATTGAGAATTCTGGCTGTTCCCTGAGAAGCATTTCTCGACTTAACATGTGGAGGAAAGTAGATAATATTAGTCCTTTGTTCATATAACAAAGTGACTGCAATATAGACTTCAAAAACTAGATATTCATTTTTCATGTACGGAAATTTTTTTTAATATCAAGAGAACGGGCTTAAATTGAAAGAAAATAATTTACTCAACAAAGAGTAATTTTCAAAACCTAATCAATGAAAAAAAAACAACAAATGAAATCAATTGCTTTTATATTCATGTCAAAACATTTTGTCTTGGAGTGGAAGTAAAACTCAACCAATTTGAGACTCCATCCCTGCTCCTTTTCGAAGTGGAATAATTAATCTCTTTCCAAATACCCATTCAACGTGATGCTATCGTCAGCCTTATGATTCTGAGATTTCTAATGACTTTACCACTTTATTCTCATACCTCCTTTCCAAACTTTCTTGCCGACGCTTGTAGAAGAATATTCCCATCAATGTGAGAAAAATGACAGGCAAGATGGTGGCCATGCAAACCAATGCAACGAACAATGTCTCATCCTTGATCGGCAACTTGTGGAAGAAATCTGTCTTGTCCAGCGTATCTATGGTGAAAAAAAATATTTTTTTTTTTAAATTAAAAAATGTAACCATTGTTTTCATTTTAAACACCCATTGAGTAAAAGTAATATTTGAGTTTGTTCACAACTAACTGAAAAAAAAACCCAACCCAGCACCAACCTTCTGTTGGTAGATTGCCCCTCTAATGACAATAAATTGGCACCACCGTGAAAGATTTTTATCAGTTTGTTTAAAAAATTCACCAATGACAGAACTGTTGCTGTGTGGTGAAAATTGTGAAGTAAATGCAGCAAAATTACAAAGGTGAGCTGTATAGGTTAAAAGAACATAGTACAGTAGAACACGCATAAACCAAACACGCATAAACCAAACACGCATAAACCAAACATAGCGCTAAACCGAAATAAGACAAAAAAGTCCTGGTTTATTTCACTCCATGTCTTTGTCATGCTGCTAACGGTAAACCAAAACGAATTTCACCTGCATCACGGCTTGACCAAAAACCCAAACCTTAAATACAGTAACGTGACTTGAAGTTATAGAGTAGATAGAAAGTAGAGAAACAATGGACAGCCAGAAACGGTTGTTACCTTTTCCCACTCCATTTGCTCAATACGCACACACACACAACCACATACACAATCAGGAGTCAACTCTAGTCTACGGCTGAGGAGATCGTAACCAGTGTAACACACGTTATGCGATGCTCTTCACACTACTACTTAGCGCGATTCCCCCTACAAATGGATAAACCAAAATGATTCCCCAAATATTTTGGTTTAACCGTGTTCTACTGTATATTGAACATTTAATTTTGTGATTCATATTTTCCTTGAGTGTTTGTAGTGAAGTGACCTGCACTATGAAAAGGGGGATTCAGGACCATCAGGGGCAGATAATAAGAAAAAAAACAACAAAAGAAACAGCATGTGATTGGTCCTGAGCAGCAAAGTGAGTAGCTTTCAAACAAAACTGACTGCGTAGATTGAAAGTCCACCCTTTACAACCAAAGTCACTAATGAAACAATTCATTTCAGTCAGTCGAAAAAGGTAAAATTTACAATGCCAAGATTGTCTAACACATTGCTTTTGGAATTATGCAGCAAGATTGCTGGTTTCTGTGCTTGCAGTTCATCTCCACATCTGCAGAAAACAATTGCTCACCCTCAGATTTGTTATTATCAACGTGGATCTAACTCAGACCAGCCTGGATATGTTGGCTACTTGCCACCACTACCAACCACCGGAATTGGTTTCTTCCAGCAACCGAAAATGCTTGCATCATGCATTACTTATTTGAGAAAAGTGAAAGTGTTGGCCTGAACAATTTAAAAGAGTCTTTGGGATGCAATCCCACACCTCGAAACCATGTGATATGATCCATCTTAACGATTTGATTACTTTGGGTTCATCAGTCTGCTTTGTGGTTAATTCGTCAATGGAGGGACATTCTTTTTGCCAATGAATCCTGATTTCCACAATAAGAAAGCAATGGCTCTCAGGCATTGACCGAAGAATGGAACAACATTCAATCAATCCAAATTCAATGTCTTTTAAATTTGATGAGAAGACCTTGTCAGGCATTGATCAAAGCCCAGTGCAGGCACACTTGTCACTAATCTAAGAGCTTGTTGGTAGGGTGACCTTATTGTGAATATTTTTCCATCTTCAACACATTTTTAAGCATTTAAACGTCACACATTACTTAGTTAATCAAAGGAGATCATTATCAAACAAGTTTTCCATAATTTTTTGAAAATTTTAACATCTAAAGACTATCTATAAAACTGTTGCACCTTTTTTCTCCATGAGAATATTTATCTATTGAGCTTCTTTTATTTTCAAGGATCATGATGGGAATACTTCAGTACAGGCAATGCTGGTAGATGCATTAAATTTATTAATGGTATTAAAAAGTGATTTGAATTTTTTTGCATAAATAGCCCTGTACTGTAACAATGTCTATCCTCATCACCATCAAGTATCATTAAATGAAAAAAAGTTTATAAGTCTGAAACAAGCACAATATGCACCAAAGTTCCATCCTTTCTAGAGGTGATTCATTTTTGCATAGAAGAAATAGATTGAATTAGGCAGGAGAAAGATGCATCAGACTTTGGTGTAAGAGATGGTTTAATTAAAAACAGAGATGATTCAAAATTGAACACGAGTCAGGTTACCGAATGCATGAGAATCGGGGATAAAGCTATGAAGGACTTACATGAGAATCGGGGATAAAGCTATGAAGGACTTACATGAGAATCGGGGATAAAGCTATGAAGGACTTACATGAGAAT
>JASKDV010212938.1:0-10217 GCA_032466395.1 Aegires albopunctatus | reverse complement strand
TGATGGTCTCTAATTTGGATTTGAAAATATAATAGGAGGGAGAGAGAGAGGAAAGAGAGGGAGAGAGAGAGAGAAAGAGAGAGAGAGAGAAAGAGAGAGGAGAAGAGAAGTGAGAGAAGAGAGAGAGAGAAGACAAAGAGAGAGGGGAGAGAGATGTCATAGAGGAAATATGATAAGGAACAGAAATGGAAGCCTACTTGAAAAGCTATTAAAAGGCTGATATCCTTGAAGTCCGGGAATATATTGAAAACTGTGGGCACTCAATTGAACGGAATTTGATGAGCTAGCTTGATTAAAATGACCATTTTGCTTTCGTAGTGAAATGGTTTGTTCTGTGTTGCCCCCCTTGGTGCCACAAACTTGTTTGCAAAACTTGTCGAGCATTGCTGAGACAGCATGATCTTTAATTGTTGTTTCTGGACATTCTTCAAAGGCAGTCCTAACTAGGTACTCTTCAATATCACAATATTGGAAAGGATTTTCAGGGATATACTCGTCAATGTCAAAGTCTAAGTCGATCATTTCAAAAGAAGAATTAGACGACTGAGCCTTTATGCAAGAGGATGTGTCAGACGAGTTCTCTTCATCCTTATCAATTTCTTTTATAGTTTCAACACCTGAAGTTGAGCTAGATTCATATTCTCTTTCTGAAGATGATTCGGACAATAACGATTCACTTATAGATGAAATTGTGGATTCTTCCTCGATTGCATTCGGTTCAGTATCCATACTTGTCTGCTCATTTATGCAACGATTATCGGCGCGATATTTCATTGAACAACTTTCTTCAGGACTGGAATCCGTTAAATAATTTGAATCGTTGAACAAGCTCGATTTAATATGAACTGGAAAAGGATGGAAAAGGTGGAGGACAGTTCTCAGTTGAGGTGGCGTGGCACATGTGAGAATGCTGGTATGCGCATGGATATTATTTCGAAACCCATCAGCTTCACCTTTGCAATCGACGCTGAACCATTGGACACTTTCGGGGATATAGACGTTGAATTGAATTTCAGTCTTTTCAGCCTCTGCAATAGACTTGACTAGACGCGCATGGGTGCGTACTTCTATTTTCTCGGAGTCAATATAATAGGCGAATCCAGTGCCATAATGATCTGTTTCTGTGACTTCGTCGACATTGTCGCTCATTACCGTATCAGTGTCATGGTATTTCTCAAAACTCGGATCGGAAGATAGATAAGGTTTATGGACGCGAATACGTACTATTCTTTGTGATATTGAGAGTAGAGAAAATGCATTCTGTTTTGTTAACTTGCAATATGGCAGATTGCCGTATGAGATAAATTTTGATAGATCCATAAAGTCACGGCAATGAGGAACTTTGCAACAATATGGAGGATCGGCTTTGTGTGGGTTTTCGAACACTATTGGTCTGCATCCAAAAGTTGCATCTTCTTTCGTTTCGCTAATTGACTCCAGAGCGCTGTCCTTTTGTTTTTGTTCTTCCTCGGACTGCAAGGTCATTGGATTTTCAATACAATGTATAGAGTCTTCCTTTAACCTGGTTTTGTTGAATGTATTATTAGTATTATTGTGACTGTAATTAGTGATATCAAAACCACTGTCTCTTGTTTTGTTGAATAAAGATTTGGCAATCACTGATTCGAAATGGGTGGCATCTTTTGTTAGATTTGTAACATCTCCCATATCTATTCCAAAATCACGACCGTCTGTTTCATTGTGAATGCTATGAACTTTGTTATCACGCTGGTCTTGAATGTTTTCCACACTCTTTTCACAGCTTTCCTGTTCAGTTGGCATCCAAACTTCATTGGTAAAGTACTCGCTATTGATGCTGTCGTAAGAGTGCAATGTAAACATTTTCAAATCCTCATCGCTGCATTGATACTCTGATTTGGCACTAAACCAGTTATCTGAGTTACTTTGGCTCTCAAAATATATTTGTGGAGGGGCAGCGCTCCACTGCATATCCTGGTCGCAATCATTTTTATTCTCAGAGATTTCCTTATCTTGCAAGCCATGACATATTTGAGAACCATTGGTTGCATCTCTTTCTTGAGCGTTTTTTATGTCTCTAATTTCTCCAGAAGACATGCAAGTTTTTAAATCGTACAATTGCTTTGCAAGTCTCCGTAAGTTAGCTTCTGTTTCATCCTTTCCTTCCACCTGGCTCTCCTTCGAGGAATTCTCAAACACAGAATTCAGAGAACCCTGAGAGTTTATCTCTTCAACTGTTTCGTAACTTTCACAGTCTCCTCGATTTCTCCCTGGTACCGATGAATTCTTAGAACTGGGAATTTTGCTCTCGCTGAAATTTCTAACCGAAGTATTATCCCTTAAAGTCGGCACAATGCTACCGGGAGATGTCACCAATTCAACTTGCACAGACGGAATAATTGGAATGGAACCAATTTCTTCGTTGCATGTCTCATAATTACTCAGATGTGATCTGCAATTTTTACTCGAATCTTCACCATGACCGTTTTGGGACAAAAATACTTGGACCAGGTCCGAATTACTACAAGAGAAACGGCTAATGCCGGAGAATGTTCCAACGGACGAATAACCAGACACACTATTGGCAGTCTCGAAAGAGTATGGATATGATTCTTGGGTGTTTTGAACTCCATCATCTGTAAGTACAGTCCCTGTCTGCGTTGATTCTTGAGTGTATCGCCAATCATTAATGCAAAGATTATTGGTAGCTGTGTTATTCTTTGCAATGGAATTGAAGTTTGTAGCAGGTTGATAGCATGACTTGTTTTGTTCATTCGGGTTAGATTTTCGTCGGGAATAATCAGTTATTACGGCGACATCATAAAGAAGACGTGTCATCTTGCTTTGTCAGTATTCTGAAATGTAGAGCAAAAGAGATTTTTGAGATTAAAAAGTTTCTTTTACCTTTATTGTAAAAGCGAGACGTTTCACAAACTTCTGCAAAAGGGAAAGAGCTACTGATCGATCGGATGTTCAGTATTTTGGTCTGATGAGATTAAATGTTCCAGGAGTACCACGGTACCAAGATTGTATTTATAAATACAATTTTCATCTCACCTTAACATAACATCGGTGCCAGGCGTGGCATTAACAAAATCAATGAAAGAGAACTGGTTACTTGCAAAATGGGATGTCTCAAAAGCCGATGCTTACGTTTTCATGTTTATATAACTTCCCTCCTCGAGAGATGCAAAGGTGCTGTATTATTGCTGTATTGAATATTACCCATGTCCACTACTTTGGTGATATCAGGGTTATCCTAGACTGCCAAGGGTTCTTTTACATGCGTATATTACATATACACATGGGACCTCCGATATTATAGAACCAGGGACCTTTGCGTGGTAGTCGAGCGCCTTAACCACTGCAAAGGTGTACTGATAGTATAAAATAACTAACTGCACCACTTTCGTTAAGCTAGTTTTGTAATTTTCATTGAATGATCGCAGTAGCTTTACATTTTTGCTTATTCTGACAGTGTAAAAGTAAAAAAAAAAAAATCCTAAAAAAACCCAAAACAAATAAAACCAAAAAAAAAAAAACCAAACAAAAAAAAACCCATCTCCCCAAAGAACAAAAAAAAAATAAAAATAAATAAAAAATAAAAAACAGCACGTCCCCAAACCCTTCTCCCCCCATCCCTCCCACACGTACACAAAACAAAATCACTACACATGTCTACAATCAAATAAAGAACATAATAATATGCAAGGCAGATAAATACCCATAATGCACTTCTTTAACGCTTTCCGAATTAATGTTTCTAATTGGCTAACCCAACTTCCCCTAGGGCCGCCATGATATAACCGGTGTTGGATTCTTAGGAAGGTTGAAAGAGGAATGATTTCACCAACCAGTCAAGTCCAGTCTGGACTCTCATGCATCCTTGTAAAATAAAGTTAATAAAGAAAAAAAAAAAAGAAAAAAAAAAAAGAAAAAAAAAAAAGAAAAAAAAAACCCTTAAAGAAATCTGATTATTTTAAGATTGTATGTTATAATGAATTAAAGGAGATTTGTTCTGCAACAAGATTGAAGTGGTCTTAGATTACTTACTGATATTAACGAACATAACGATGGGCTTTGCTCTATTTTTGGGATGGACGCGACGTAAAAAATTTCTCTTTGCTCAATGTATACATGGGTAATTACTCAGTAAATACATTTCATATATATGTATTACATACAATTAACAAGAGAGTTTAGAGGAAAGACGACGTACAGCTTGAATTAATAAGTGAATTTTAATTTTCTATCTTTAGGGTTTCAGCTGACGTTGTAAATTTTGAGTTTGGGAGATAGTCTACGACGTAAAAGTTGTAATTTAAATTGATTAAATTGTGCATCGCTCCTTTTTCGACTGTCGTAGATTTAAACAAAATATATTTATTTATTTGTTTACCTATCTCTTTAATCAGTAATTAATCATCTAAATTAATATGCTACGGTTATTCGTATTGAAATGAATGATTGAAAAATGGCTAACTCCGCAGTAGTTCGAGTGTTCGTTGTCATCGAGGTCAATATATAAGGAAATCTAGAGATATTTAGATTAAATCTAGATTTAGGCATACATATCCTTAACCCTATTCCTCTGAGGAGTACCCCCCTCCCCTTTTCCAACTCTTTATATATTCCACATTTAATAATGTTTTGGAACTGTTATTGAATATTACCCGTGTCACTACTTCGGTGATATCAGGGTTATCCTAGACTGCCTTGTAAAAAGTCTTGTGTTATTATGACCTCCTTTGCAACGACTATTCTAAGCTTAACTCTTCGAAACATGAAACAGCCTTTTCCAATAATATTGCAGAACCACGATAATGTCAATAATTTGGATATTTATTAAAACATTATTTTTCAAAATTGCAACCATGCAGATGATATTGACTTCAGACTCAACTATAATAACTTAAAGAAAAAAAAGGAAAAAAAAATTAAATCAAGTTGCAATGATAATGATATCACTGGCAATGCTAATAAATAAGCTTAGGTTGTTAAGGTTTATACGTTATAACTACTAATAACATTGGATTAAAGGTAAATGACAGATACTTTATTTAAAAAATGATGCAATCGTACGAATGCAATACAGGACAATTCAACGTTTTGATATTGAACATATTCAAGATTAAAGTGCAATCTCACATTCTCAATATCTGACACAATAAAACTAACAACATGGGCCGAAAGATTAAAGGCCACCATACACTACGTAGATAAAATGGCAGATTTGGACTGTCAAGTCATAAGGCTTCGATCATAGTGACAAATAAAAGAAGGATATTTCTGGGGAAAAAATAACCAATTTGCCGTGTTATGCATGAATTTCACTCCCACCAGCTAGTGTTGCTGTTATCGAATCTACTAAACAAAGTAAAAAAGTTAGGTTAAGCCATGGTGAAGTAATCGGTTGCAAGTTGTATGTATCACTTTTTTCCTGAAAAAAATCTAGATCATTCTGCCATGTAATCACGACCTTAATGAAAGATCACATTTGAACACCCATTTTCGATTGCTGAAGGCTACTCACGTGGAGCGTTCAGCCAAAAATCAAAACAAATCCTATGTTTTTTTGTGTGTGTTTTTTTTCGTTGTTTTTTTGTTTGTTTTTGAGAGTTTTTGACGACCTCCAGAAATTGGCAGTATCCGCCATTCACAATCTATTGAGTGGGACGGGGTTGGAACTGGGTGTGAAACGCCATTTGGATAATATCCCTCTGAAATCAAGCCCAGCCAATGGTTTGTTTTGATAACAAATAAACGCTACACGTGAAATTTCTTGAGCAACAGATGGTCTCTCAGTAAGGTTGCGACCACGGTGGCAGAATGAACCAGACTTTTCCTGGAAATAATGTCGCATACTCAAATCTGCCATGGTTTAGCCTCGCTCGTTGACATTGACGAAAGTAAGAAAAGCTGTTGTGATTAAAATTCATGCAGTATTTTGCTGCTATTTTATTTCAGGAAAAGACTTGACTATTCTGCTTTTATGATTGCTGTCTTTTAACTAAGCAGATCAAATCTGCAATATAATCTGCGTAGTGTGTGCAAACCATAAAACTAATAGTAGTAATAGCACAGACTGATCCAGAGAATCTTTAGAAGTATGTTTTCATATGCAGTCCGTCATATGTCAACTTAACTCACCAACATGAAATCGCTGAAAGTAACGCAAAGTTGTGAGTGAATGTACAGCATATTTTTCAGATGGTTTTTCTGGATAAGTCTGCCACTAGGACAAAGATCTAAGTACACCTGGCGCATGAGGGCTCATGGTACATTAGGGGGGAATATAAGAGCAAAAGCCACCAAATATCACATAAGTATAATCATTATAAAGCTCATGATTACAAGGATTACAACAGACAGGCATCTCAAAACCTCAAAGGAAGCTGCAAATTCAAGACGAGGCTTTGTTCTTAACAAAATCATAACCTCTATCCTCAATCCTGTCTACAACCTTATTCCTCAACTCAAGTTCAATCATTTTATTCCTAACCCTTCTATCGTGGTCGAGTGGTTAGCGAGGTGGGATTGCAATCCAGAGGCTGTGAGTTCGACTCCCGCTGGCACTTGGTCCGCAGCTGAGTCCTTGGAAGAGTCTTTACTCGCATTTCCCTCACCTCACTTGGAGTAAACAGAAGACACGCTACAGGCAACGAAAGATCCTGTCCTTTTCTATGCTCCCAACGAATTGAGAAAGTACTGATATTAAGAATTATAATTAAGATTTGGTTTTTAAACATTTAACCACGTGACATGAGGTGACTACTAAACAAGGGTCGTGATGTGATAGGGTTAAAAAATAGATGCTATAATTGGACGTCTATACTATGTTGTAGGGGATGAATGATATTCAATGAAAAACGTGAACTTGGGAAGATTATCCTTGTGTTGTGGGAATCACAAGTTAAGAGTAGGGTGGAGTGAGGTGTTGACGTGATTGGTCAAAGGGGTAGGAATAGGAAAAGAGACTCGATTGAATTGAATTTGCATTGACTCAGTCTGGGATATGTTAGGATTAGTGATAAATAAAAACATTCTTTCTTTAGTTATGAATTATTGGAGTTATATCCTTTATAAAATCTCTCTCTCCGTCTCCCCGTATCTCTCTCTCTGTCTCTCTGTCTCTCTGTCTCTCTGTCTCTCTGTCACTCTGTCTCTCTGTCACTCTGTCACTCTCTCTGTCACTCTCTCTGTCACTCTCTCTCTGTGTCTCTCTCTGTGTCTCTCTCTCTCTCTGTGTCTCTCTCTCTCTGTGTCTCTCTCTGTGTGTCTCTCTCTCTGTGTCTCTCTCTCTCTGTGTCTCTCTCTCTCTCTGTGTCTCTCTCTCTCTCTCTCTCTCTCTCTCTCTCTCTCTCCCTCTCTCCCTCCCCCCCCCCCCCTAAGTGTCAGGAATGTCGCCTTAATGATGGTCTTTCTGTATAGATTTAGGTCACTTTTCAGTCATCACTCCTGCTATTGTCAAATCTGTGTCTTGACCCCAACCCCTTGACATTATCTTCATTCCATCTCCTCTTTATTTTCATCGGAATCCTGTTATAGGGCGTTATCCCTTCAAATATTGTTCAGTAATTGTATCGATCTATATCAGTACGTGTATTTCGACGAAGTTCTAAAACGGTCATAGTACTCATAGGTTAAAGGAAGTTAGCAATAATAGTCTTACCCGTTAGTTGCAACAATCGATTCGAACTCTTCGAGTACTGAGCAAGCTATTTCGATAAATTATTCTAAAAACCAATCACCGTGACGTTACTTACTGTTCCCTCTAGAATTTAAATGCCATTAAAAGAAACAAAATCCAAAGTATGATAATTTTCTCTTCTTTATAACATTATGCTAAGCAGCGGACATTTATTTGTAATGCCGACTTAATCTAAAATAGATTATTGAATTTGTTTTTGTTCATAGTATTTTTTTACCCGTTATCCATACAAATGTTTTTAATTATTACTGATCTAAGAACCCTTTGCTGCAAACCATTTTCATCCAGCCATGTTTGGAATGATGATAAGAGATGGCCACCCTCCTACTTCAATACTTTTCAGAATGTATGGAGACAAAATCTAGATATAGTATCTAGTAATAATCTAGATCTAGATGATCGAATTAAACTTGAAGGGGGAAAAAAAAAGCAGCTTACCTTGATGGATTTTATTTGATAATAATCTATATAACGTTGTTGTTGTTTTGTCTGTCACTCAATTCCAAACTAGATTCTATAGGCTATTTAGTTGTATTCTCCTTGTAGCTATGATTCACCTTTCTGTTCTTGATCACTTTCAAAAGCTGTTCACTCCAATACGAAGAATGCCACAATTGAAGTGATGCGTCTTTTCCTAGCTATATTTCCACATATTATGTGAGTACAATTAATGGACTATTGAAAGGTGTGTAATGACCACCACACACTAGAAGATAAAATTGGCAGATTTGGTCTCAATTAATAAAGCCTCGATCATAGCGAAAAAATATAGATGATTTTTCTGGGGGGAAAAAACAACCAAACTGTAATGTGCCTTGTTATGCATGAATTTCGCTCACACCAGATCGTGTTGCTGTTATCGAATCTACTAAATTATGTTAAAGAGCTAAGTTAAGTCACGATGAAGTAACTGTTCGCATGAAGTTAGTAATACTTTTACCCTGGATATATCTGGATCATTCTGTCATGTAACTGCGACCTTAATAAGAGATCACCTTTGAAAAGTTTCATTTACGATTGCCGAAGTCATTCACGTGGAGAGTTCAGCCAGAAATCAAAACAAAACCTCTGGTTTGTTGACGACCTCCTGTAATCAAGCCATGCCAATGTTTTTTTTAATTTTAAATTGAACGCTGCATGTGAAAAAAATGTGAGCAATTGGTGGATCGTCCAAATAGTCTCCCAGTGAGGTTGCGACCACAGTGGTAGAATAGTCCAGACTTTCCCTGGAAAGAATATGTTGCATACTCAATCCGTCGTGGCTTAACCTCGCTTGCTCACATTAGCACTTAGTAAACTCGACAAAAGTAAGAAGAGCTGTTGTTCTGAAGAACTTTTGTTGTTGAAGAGCTGGAATTCATGCATCACATAACAATATTTTAAAATCTTGATTATTCTGCCACTATGATCGGTGTCTTAGATATGAACAGATCAAATCTGCCAATTTCATCTGCTAGCGTGTGGTGGCCATAAGTCTTACCTCAACGTAACCCACTGTAAAGTCCAGTTTCACTGACTATTCTTCTTCTCCCCCCCCCCCCCGCTTTTTCCCTTTCTCTTATTTGTTTCTTTGTTTGTTTGATCTGTGTTATGGTAACATTGTCTCAGTTTTTCAGTGTGTCGTTCGGTGTCGATTTTTCTTTGCTGCGGTTTTTGATATCCGCTTACCGAAACGAGCGATTGTTGAAAGAAGTGCAGAACGAAGTATGAAAGAGCACACAATGACATGTCATCCTATCATTAAGTAACGGCTCCTTATGTTCGACGCGATGCGACGCCGCTAGCAAACGGTGTTGCTCCAAAAATCAGTCTTGGCATGTACAAGTTATGAGAATCAATCTTTATTTGCGTGGCGTGACGTCGCTCCTCGCATAAAGAGGTGGCTTCTTACAAATCACATTAAGATATATTTTTGTTACGACGACGACATTAATTTTGTTAGCAGTATCACATCGCGTCACGGATAAGGAGATACTGCCTTCTACTAAGTCAAATGAGCAGCTTTGAAGAAAAGCAATCAATGAAACTGTTGAAGGGCTTATTATGACTGTTTACTTATCATCATCAAGGGTCATGCTGAGTAGCCCTGACGATCATGTCCATCCACACTTGACGATGAAAGGTTGCACTTATCAAGTTGTTGACGCCCTCGACTCCCATCGACTTTGCCATGCCATCCAACCAGTTTGTTTTTATCTGTCTCCCTCTTGTCCCTTTCCCTTCAATTTTCCTGTCGTGGCCTTATTTCCGACCCGTAGTTATCTCGCGGGAATGAAGGGGTAGGGAGGAGGCGAGTGATATTGTTACGGCACTGATATTGTAGTTTGGGTTGTTTGGAAAGTGAATAATGCGCATAATGTCTGTAAAGGTATCTACACATGTGTACTTAGAAGTGTGTGTGAATGTGATTATGTTGTATATGTTGTTTGTATGTGTGTGTAAGACGTGCGTGTGTTTTGTAGCTTTTTATATCTCAACTGTGTAATCATGTCTCAACTGTGAAATTTATGTCTCAACTGTGTAACCA
>JASKDV010212927.1:0-10220 GCA_032466395.1 Aegires albopunctatus | reverse complement strand
TTAGATCAATATAGATTGAACCACAGCTATAAAGTTTCGTGTCTACAGACACTCCTCAGGTGGTGATATTTTTCAATTTATACTTCTTAAGGTGTCGGCAATAATAATAATAAAATATTATATCTATATCTATATATCACCACACGAGAACTTAAAAATTGTGGTTCAATCTATATTGATCTAAATATTTCTATATTTTACATGTATATAGATATATATATAATCACCCATAAACCCCATCAAGCCTTGAGTTATTAAAATCTCTATCGTGGATGCTAATGAAACAACAGCAGTAAACTAACGCAAAAAGCCTGAACAAGCTGTTAATACCAGAACTATTTGTTTTGATAAGCGATGGATGGGAGATAGGCACTACAACGCCCCTAGACCTTACTATTAAATTCTTCCTTCCTTTGTCTTCAAACGGTAAGAATTGAAATCAACACCTTTGCCATAGAAAAGGCGGGGCTAGATAAATATGGTATGGATATCATATTGTTAAACAAGCGGAGATATTAAAAACTATACCAGTTTCTTTCAGATTCCAAAGCCTGTTTATCTCTTAAGTTTCGAATTAATAAATCTCCAAAGACCCTTTTTATTTCTCCTACTTTCATGAGCTATTTGTTCATCCAACTGACATAACTGTTGATCTAATCAACCTCTTAGTTTATTACTTATTTCGTTATACATTCCAAAATTATGAATGGACCACCAACGTAAAAACCGATTTTAAATGATCCAATATTTTTATTGATATATTTCTATATTTTTCTTGTCATCCATAGTGGATTTTCATTCGTACGTTGTAAGCTTTGGGGAACAAATTTCGATTCCACACACTTTAATCTATCATTTAGATAAATCCATGATTCATTTCTATCATATCCCGCAATAGTTTACAACATGTTGAGTTGAATGACTCACGACAATAAAATAATCAAAGTTTGCTTTATAATAGTTTAGATGAAATTATGACATACTATATTAAGTAAATAATATATCAAAATAAATTCAATGTACAACATGATCGCTTATACGAACCATGGGTAACATGCTCGACAGTAAACTGTATTTATCCAATTTTCATCGCTTATTTGTTTGGGGTTGTTTTTTTTCTTCATATCGCGGTTTCATTCTGTCCTACATTTGCTTTCCATTGTTGCCATCGGTCAAAAGTAGAGCCAGTCTATGTTATTTCGAAGGAATTATCTTATGTAATTCTATTGAATGCAAAGCTTATCAAAATAGCACTAGATCTTGGATAATGGTAGATTGAAAGTGGATCTCATTGAAATATAGAAGAATTGGGGGAAATTTCATTCATTTCGCTAAGATCGTCCGTGGTATAATATAACATCAATTTCAATTCTTTTTTCAGTTATTCACATGTTAATTTTACGAGAGGAGGCAAATACAAAATATTCGTTTTGGGTACTTCTACTTCTATAAGACATAATTTTTTTGTCACTAGAACTGTTAAGATTTGGAACAAAATATTGCAGTTAAGAGCTAAAGATTCAGGAAGCCTTAATTCATATATATATATATATATATAACAATGCAATAGATAGAGAATTTATCAACATGATGTGATGAATAATAAAAAAACTGCTATATATTTTGTTTAATATTGTATTTTCATCTATTGCTTCGCGTTGTGATTATTTCATTCATCACTGTTTCCATAACCACATTTTCAATATTACTATCTTGGCTTCTTTGATGCAGGTAACTTAAACGTAATAAATTACAATTCTCATCGATGTAATGTATTTAATAACTTGTTTATAATTATGTCAATTGTACATGAACACATGACATTTAAAGGAACCCTTTTACTGATAAAATATAAAAAATGAAGTACTTTTAACATATTTTTTTTCAAAACAAGAAAATACTATAAAACATAATGGTATGATGCAAAAACAAAAGCAACTAGTGTACAAACAAATAATCCCCATCCCAATCAACATCTTATTTGTTATGCAACACATCTGTAGAGCACACCGTAAATATATAACAGATATCAGTAATATTGCGATGGGCTTGTGTTAATGACGTCAAATTGAAAGTGGTTCATCTTAGATGTTATGCAACACATCTGTAGAGCACACAATATTTATATAACAGAATCAGTAATATTGCGATGGGCTTGTGTTAATGAAGTAAAATTGAAAGTGGTTCATCTTTAATGTTATGCAACACATCTGTAGAACACACCATATTTATATAACAGAATCAGTAATATTGCGATGGGCTTGTGTTAATGACGTCAAATGGAAAGTGGTTGAACATTTGCGGCTTTATGATCTTATGATGAACATTTTGCGACATAAGCAGTCTTTTTTTTTCATCTTTTCATATAATATGCTAGTCATGGATTCTATTATATAGAAGTTACTTAAAATCAAGAAAACAAGCGGAATCGTCTCCCTGAGATGTTCAGCTATCTGAAAATAGAGGTCGTATAAACTCCCCCATTGGCCCGCAGACTAAAAAAACTTTACAATTCCAAAGTGTTTTGATTTGAGTATTCTGGAAAGCAATAAAGTAAAACAAGAATGTATTAAACAAAATGAATTGACTCATTGTGAGTTACTTCTACAAATACTTAAATTATCTAAGCTGCAATATGTTTTGACTCATATAAGACAATTTTAATGGCATTATTTATATCTAGATCTATAAGAAAACGATTTGAATGAAAACGTACGTCATCTTGGTCTATCTTCTGCCATTCTGATGAGGGTGAGGCTTTCGAATATAATATTGTATTGTAATAGAACGAAACAAATAGGAAATAATCAACAACCAATATTCAACATCAAAGATTTGTAGTCGAGTCTAAAACAAGGTTGGGTGCCAGTTGCCCAGGACTGTGATTTAATCAGAATTGTTCCATCCGACGATTCCATCGCACCATACACCCGCTTACTCTTTAAAAAAATATTTGGAGAAAAAATACCAGGATTGAAAATGTGATTAATAATGCACCAAGAAGACAGAAAATCAATATGGTTATTCGATGGTCATACAACGAGGCAAAACTTTAACAAAAACATTCAAATTGCACTTATTTCAACATTGTGGCATTCTTAATTGTCCTTTTTTCATAATAATATTAGAAGTTTTTCTAAGTCTTTGTCCTACAATATCGAATCAAGCACAAAATATAGATATGTTAGTAAAGTACAAGTAGAAGAAAAGACAAATAACAACTGCGTATATCCATACACCAATCAATAACCGAACCCATCTGTTACATCTCTTGGGTATAGGCCTACTTGCCAACAAAAAGCAAGGAATCACCAAGAATATAAGCTGATCCTTTCCAACGAAAATTCAAACATAATCAGTAGGGCAGACTTTTTCACTTTTAGATAATGAAACCTTATTATTACAACTATGAATGAACATGTATCGATCGCCATGCGTTGATATATAATTACATGGATATCATACGTGCATGCACGCATACGATATACATGCATCGTACATCTATACTTAGACGTGAATATACGTAAGTCGTGCGTGCGTACTTACACGCATACAACATTCATGCATCGTACATCTATACTTTGACGTGAATATACGTAAGTCGTACGTGCTTACTTACACGCATACGATATAATGTATCGTATATATGTATACTTACACGCATACAATATATGTATTGTATCTTCTTAGACAAATATATTCATATATACTACATACATACATACCAAACATACTTAAATTATACACAAATTTAAAATATACCCTCATACCCTATTTATAAAATATAGATAATACTTATTTGCTTTTCCATGGCCTGCCTTCTTCGGACGTCGCCGATCATGCATTGCTATTAAAATTTGTGTTAGTCTTCCACTGTTTTTTTACCTTGCCGATTCCCTTCCTGAGACATATCAGGTACGTTGTTCTTTGTCTTCCTTTGCATCGTTGATCAGCGAATCTCCCACTAATAGTCAGTTTTTCTAAGGTGCTATGTCTCATCACATGTCCGAAGAATTTCATTTGTCGGGCTCTTTTAGTTAATGATGTTTATTTTTTCCAATTCTAATTAGTACTTCTTCATTTGTTATCTTATCTGTTCAAGGTATTCTTAATAATATTCTTCTATATATCCATGATTCCATTGCCTCAAATCTTTTATCTGTATCGTTCTGTAGCGTCCTTAACGTACATAACTTTTACACATCCATCGATCCATCCATCCATCCATCCATACATACATACATTACACACCTACTTACATACATAAATACATATAGAAAATCTTTATTTCTGTAAAGACATATCAATCATATTCGTTTGATTGTTATCACATGGTTAACGTTACAGAAATCAGTGAAGAAATGCTAAAAGTGAGGAAACATTCCAAGTAACATAATTCACCTAAAGACCCATAAGATATAATACTAATGTTAATAATAACAATAACAACAATAATAATAATAATAATAATAATAATAATAATAATAATAATATTCATAATAATGATAATAATAACAATAATAATAATAGTAATAATAATAATAATAATAATAATAATAACAATAATAATAATGATAATAATAATAATAATAATAATATAATAATGATAATAATAATATTAATAATAATAATAATAATAATAATAATAATAATAATAATGATAATAATATTTACATATATACATGCATGCATACATACATACGTACATACATACATACATGTACATACATACATACATTATACACCTATTTACATATATACATGCATGCATACATACATACATACATACATACATACATACATACATACATACATACGTACATACATACATACAAAAATACATGCATACATACATACATGCGAGCATATATAAATCATACACCTATTAGTAGTAGGCCCTTTCCGTCTCGACGGACCTAGCATACACCTGCGCTACGCATGGACAATGTGAATTGAGGAAGTGTGATTGCCTTTTCCAACTTATTTCAGAGGATACACAACGTCAATATGTCATAGTAGGATATTACTCTAAATACTCCTATAGATTACAAGAATCAATTGCGCTGAAAGGCATGATCGGAAAAATTATTCATCAATAATCTTCAATTCAATTTATCTTTTGAATAAATTTTATGACCTTGAACAAAAATGTGTACTCCAAAGGCAGATACTGTGGACTATTAAAGACATCTGATTATATTCCTATGTCATTTCTATTTGTTGCGACTTTTGGACAATATAGGATCAAAGCATATTCGGAAAATAGTATTGCATAGTAGTATTGAATACAAATCTTTTGTATAGAAATAATACAGTATTGTGTGAATTCCCTTGCAGACCATTATTAAAATATATTGTCCAATACTTCTGTATGGAAAGCGAATTTGGCTTATCTATGTATTCCGGCGGATTAGATGCAAGCTGTTGTCAAGACATGACATAAAAGAAGGTAGTTTTACACTAGAGCAGGACGGACAAAATAACGAAGGAATCACTGTAGAATAATCTGTCATGACATACATAAATTTCAATCAAAACAACTCATTTTGGTGTTTGTCGATTCCAGTGAGTTTCAATAAGGCCATGGCGGACAGAGCGTGCCAGCTATCTTTTCCAGCAACAATGGCCGCAGTCCTATTTTTTGGTTTACGTTAATCCATTCACAGAATATTTTCATTGAGTCTCTGTATTTTTAATGAAACTTCAGTGCGTTCCACATCGATCGAAATCGATTATATGAAATACCGTTTGTACATCTACTTATTGCCTGGTGACCTAATATGGCTAAATCTATATATTTTTTCATTTCATTTGGACTTAAAATTAAAAATATGTCTTCATAAATTTTATTACACATCTAGAAAAATACCACTATTAAAGGCATTACAGCAAATAATATGACAGCTTCGACAAAGACCTTATCTGTCTTGAAGTATAAAAGATGTTCGAAAAACAAGTTCTGCCAATATCACTTAAAGCGGCAAGGGTCAATTCTTTCACAAGGGAAAATTTGAAGGTTTTATTCTGTGCAGCTATAATGATGTCCTTTGATCTTGGCCAAATAGTTCAATTAGGTTTAGATGAGAACGGTATGGTGGAAGTGTTAAAATATGATGGCCTGGCTTTTGGATAATTTTGTCAACTTCGTCCACTTTAGGCGTTTATACTTGTCCTACAAGGGTTAAAAGTTTTTACTTCAACTGCCTATCACTGTACAATATGTTTTCTTTAATTAACCATCTATTTATTTGGACCATGTTGACGTTGGTGCTTTGTCCTCGTGAGTTATTGTGTTGTGATATGCAGCACTATCCATCACTAGACATAACGGTCGATCCAAAGCTCGAAATAAACTGTCTTTTAATCATTTTAAAGCGTTTGATAATCACGACCATCACTACGTTTTCCTTGAAAGTTCTGCATTTCTGATTGAGCCCCCGGCTTCTGCTTCCTCGTCTGCGTTAAATGGAGGTTGTTCTTTACCGGTAGGTATTTGACTCTTCTTTGTCCCAACCATTGACCGACATTGGATTTTTTGGTGAGCATTAATCCATGTTTCGTAGCCTTCTTCACGTTCTTCTTTAATTAACTAATACTTACTCGTTTCTTGCAACTTTTTTCCATGAAGCAGGTTTTGAGATTTGAATGTTGTCATGACGTTGAAGCCAGATCTTGATTTTCCCTAAAGTTACCAGCTCGACTTGTTTTTCGGACATCTATAACACTTTAAAGGACAGATGAGATCTTTTGTCGAAGCTGTCATAATATTATTTGTTTTTCCTCCCGGCTTTAACCGGGATGGCTTTTCTTTGGTTTCAATAAAATGATTAGTCCTAGAGCACAATGTGTTTTCTTTGCTGAATTGGAAATGTCACAATTCTCTCGAGGCTTCTTTTGAGAAGTAGTTAAAAAAAATCTCTTGTAACCTTCTTTGGAGAAAGAGAGGAGATTTGATACAATTATATGAAATAGAACATGGAATTGATAATCTAGATTACATTTTGTTTTTCAATTATTCACTTGTTGATTTCACTCGGGGAAATAAATTCTAAATTTATATTCGAGGTTGTTGCACAAAAATAAAGCAAAATTAATTAATCTTTAGAACTGTTAAAACCTTATAATCTTCAATTTAAAACAAAAAACTCACAATCTTTTACTTTAACTAGTTTTAAAATTGCTATTGACAGAGAGCTCCATAATGAATTGTATGATTTTGATGAATAATTTAATGGCTTTAGGATTGTTTATACATGTATGAATGTATTACAAATGCTAATGACCTTTTTTCTATGTCTTTGTATATATATATACATTTAAAGGGCAATAGTTCCTATAAAACAATATCACATAATATGATATGATATGATAATATTTCAATCGATCGAAAGAAGTTTTGAAAAAAAAGAAGAAAAAAAAAAAGGAAGTTAAGGAGAATAAATAGCCGAAACAAATACTAAACACGGTTCAACTATACCTAATCTTCGTATCTATGTACACAAGCGTGCGACTCCAGGAGACATATTATCAACAACGCATTCCATTTATAAACTATGTCATCTCCAAGTCACTCTTTACTGACGTATTAAAGGTGCATGTCACAATCGCAGCACCCCAAATCGTGACTGAAGTAGTGTTACTAAAAATAATTATATTGGAGCGTTACTTAAAATAGATTTGTAAAGGATTGTCTTGCTAAAAGATCTGCTTGACTTATCCCGCTTTACAACCACTCCCTTCCTACGAACCCGAGGTACCAATACCTGCTGTTATCTTACAGTTCGCATACCGTGTTCATTCATATTTCACATACCGGTTTAGTTTTGTATTTTTGACCACATGGTCTTCATTCTAGATCTAGATCTAGATATAGTTCCTTTAATTCTTGTAACCTCTCGTCTTTGCAAATGGGTTGGTTTTTCGGAGTGGAAGACGGCATTCCAACGGGGCGTCTCCCAGCTTAAAGAGGTGTCGTATAAGTTGACCTTATTACTTTCAAGTTCAAGACTGAGGGGTTAACAGTTCACATTACGGTGTAGGTAGTAAGAACCACGATATACTATTAGAATAGACTTCTCGCAAGTTCAAATAATCTTACATTCAGCAGCTGTTGTTTCACTCGAATATTTCGTTGTCTGCTTGTTTTTGCTTGTTACACTTCACACATGAACGGCTTCAACTAGAGGAGTTAATCGATATCGTCAATCTTCTAAAAATCAGCCACGCCATTGCTACACACCACGCTGAGATCAATCAAGCGGCAAGTTGCGTGTTTGTAGATCAAGATCTAGATCTTTATAAAGTATTGGACATCCACACTGGACGTAGTCGTGTAAAGGCTTGACGTTGATGGGAGGAGGAAGACAGCCGCTGGTAAGTAAAAACATTGATTCGATACTTCGTACATCATAAATAATATTGTAATCAATAGATAATATCATACAAAATAATTTTGTGATATGGTTAGAGGGTTTGTTTTTCACTTCCATTTTCATCCAATTCTTCCACGTATAAGTTAATGATAATGCTTTAGTCTACAGCACACTTTCTAATCAATAGATTATTCGTATATAAAATTAAGTTCAAGTTAAAAGTGCACTTATACATTGCTCATTGCCAAGAGACCCTCATGTGTTCCATTATATATAATTATGAATTAAGCACATGTATTATGCATGCTTGTAAGATTGTATGTATGTATGAATGGATAGACGGATGGCTGAATGGATTGATGCATAGTTCAAGTGTAAATATGCATGTCTGAATATATATATATATATATATATTTGCACGAATCCCTACGCTCCAAATCATCTTATCTTTGTGTATGTGACGCAAGGATTTCATTATCTCTCTGTCCCTAGCATTTTTCTAACGAGCCGTCTCCTACCCAAAACCCATTATCAACTCTTCTTCGTGTAAACAATTCATATTATCACCCCTCCTCACCCTTATCAAAAACAGTTTCACAATCCACTAGTTTTAATCTTCTTATTATCCGTTTTCTTATCTACCTGTGTTTTTATGATTATAAGCATTAGTACATGTACCACAATGGGAACAAACAACCTACTCTTTCAAACGTGCTACACCCGCTAACAAAATCAATGCTATATTTTCATAGATCAACACTGCCACAGGTGTAAGCCGTTTATATAACACAGCACAGATTTGCTTTCTTGCGATAGGTAGATCAACCCGGATTTTAATTTTAAAAGCAAGCGTGTACAATGTGCTGAACTACTATTCTTCCATTCATGATAGATTCCACTCAAACACAATCTCGTAAATTTTAAACGACCACAGCGAATTATTTCTGATGAAAGTTTATAATATAATGTGTTTACTCTGTTTACACTTCTCATCTCTCTTTCTCTTCTTTCTCCCCCATCAACAGATGAAGCAAGTCTAAGAGAAATGCATATATTATTATGTTTATAATATTAAAATTCATGAAATTTCACTCGTTAGTCTACTACCAAAGTGGTGCCGGTCATTTTTATCAATATTTATATTTATTCCACCATGTTGTCAGCAATACACTCATTTTGAGTGACAGAACTATTCAATCTTTTGTTTAGTGAAGTAAAGTTGCATTAAGTCTAGATCATTCTTTCACGTTCACTGCTGCCAAAGCCTAGATCCAAAATCATTAAAATCGTCAAATTGGTGAATACGAGACCATCGTGGCGTATAATTTAACGCGTGGTTAAGCACTACACAGAGTGGGGGTGGGGGTGGGGGGGGGGGGGTGGGGGGGACAACGGATGGTTGATAACCAGCCGTACGGTCGTAGGAACGGGCTTAATGACGCCATGTTGAAAAACAAGAAAAGAAAAATAGTAAAAAGGTAGCGGCCATTGCTGTTTCTCTGCAGGTGACAAACGACTTTTCATTGAATGAAGAGCTCGCTTCTATTGAAGTGTCTGTATGCCATTCTGGTACAATCTAATTGTTTTGGGTGTCGTTTGGCTCGTAATCACTTCTTCAAGAAATCCTCTCATATCCTTCTCACTTCTCTCCTATTCTCCTTACCCCTCCCATTCTCAATGAATGGCGATTAAAACCTCTGGCTTGCTATGGCTTTTGACTTTCAGAAAAAAAAGAGGGAGAAAGGAAGGGGAGGGGGTATGGGTGGGGTGGGGGGGGGGCATGAATTTCTCTTTGATTGTCATAAATAGTGTTGGCTGAATAATAGAAGGTTAAAAAGGATGAATAGG
>JASKDV010212916.1:0-10220 GCA_032466395.1 Aegires albopunctatus | reverse complement strand
TATATATATATATATATATATATATATATATATATATATATATATATATATAGAGAGAGAGAGAGAGAGAGAGAGAGGCCCAGTAGCAAATTACAGAGAAGGAGTTATTGGATTTTCAAAGAGAGTGAGGAAGCCAGTGTGTCTTATTGAAGAAACCATACAGACTAAACTACTTGATAACTTAAGAAACAAAGAGTATAGAAAATAAACAAATAATGCATAAAGTAATGAATTTTAAATTCATTGCATGTACGTAAGATAAACATTGTGATATGGTGTAAAGACGTTTGAGGCAGATAGAAAATAAATGCAATGAACGTTGACAAAAAATTAAGAGAAATTCAGTGATTATGCTCATGGCGTGGAAAATCATAAACAGGGTATTTGGCCTAGACTGGCGCCAATGAAAAATCAGTTATGGAAAAATAGATGTCTAGATAATGATACTATATAATATGACGAGGGCATTATTCATATTTTATCATATCATGGTGTTTAAAAAAACAATCTGTATAGTTTCTTTCTTTCTTTGTTTATTTTGCATTGTTCTATTGAAAGGAAAGATATTTTTTAAAACAAATTTAAAATTCTGGTTTTCATCGAAAGCACACGAAAAAATGTAAATGTCGGTATTCAACCTCAAGTCAAAATCAGCGCTTACGATGCCTTATAATAACCATTATTTGCTTTATTAACTGAAACATAGTACGCATCCGTTAGGACTTGCAACCAGTAAGGCAATAATTCCTTTCTTCGGACATAAACTAATGACGCAGTGGATAGGAACTTAATTATACAACTGAGTCAAGTAAAGCAATCAGGGTATATTTTTATGCTCAATGAAATTATTACCGTTCTAGGCGAGTTTCTTCTCACCATAATTCCAGTCCGTTATCGAGCACTCTAAGTTGACCATTGCACTTAATATACGACTGTGCGAGAGATGTGCTGAATGATGAGGCTTATACTAACTTTTGTGTAGGTTGCGTCCAACCATGCTAATTTTGGAAAATCCGTTTAAAAGCAATCTTTTGAATAGCGTTTTCTTTTACTATTGAAGGGTCGTTGGGTGATTGGGTGGGGACGTGGAGGCGGGGGTAGAAGTGGTTGGAAACGTCAGCCAGTCTACTCATTGTTTTCTGTCTAGATTCCAGACTGTATGATTTTTTCATATTCCATTATTATCTTAATGATCTCAATTTGCAAAGAGATTCCTATCTTGCCATGTCTTGGTTTCAATCTAAACAATTTGTAAATTGAACTGTCAACTGTCAACGGTGTCTGGACGGGGGCAGACGTCACGGTTGTTGAAAAGGGAAAAATTCCACGTGAAATGAGCAACGCCAAGTCACGTGGGAGATATTTGTCAAAGCTGATTATATAACTAGATCTGATTATTTAATTCAGCATTAAGTCACATTTACACGTAGCAATTTTTTGTTGAGGCTTTCCGCGTTGATTCTGACTACCGTGGAGACACTGTATAAAGAAGCACCGAAAAATTAATGCATGTAGTAGTCCTTCGATTAGATCTTTACCTTATATTTCTGTCTTCACCCCGGATATCGCCACATCTGTGGTCAAAAGGCTTTTTTTTTTCACTCTCGATTTAAAGTTATCATATTCTACAATACGATTACTAACTATACATAAGGGGTTTACTGTTTTCTTTTTCATTTTGAGGTTGTCATTGAATTAATTGAAATTCACCTTGTAATGTTTCACCTTGATTGTATTTGTTTTGCTTTTGTTTTTGTTTTTGTTTGTTTGTTTTTTTTTGTTTTTTTTGTTTTTTTATTTATTATTTTTTAATTTGTCTTTCCAATTATGGATCGACTGTAGACATAACTCCGATTTTTTGTCTTTTCTGGTTTGTAGCAGCAAAGGATCTTCTTGTCTCGTACAATGCGAAACTCTAGCGGGTTTTCCTTCAAGTTTGTCCATGATTATTAAATTACATGCATCAGAGTACGGCTTTTGGGTGCTGATTCTGCCGATTCCATCTGCCATGCATTTTCAATATCGCCTACTACAGTAAGCTAAAAAACGTGGCAGGTGGTGACAGTGTTTTTTTGTTGCATTGACTTTACCCCATTCCACTAGTTCGGTGGTTTCAGTGTTTTCCAGGACTGCCTTATAAACGGTCATGCGAATACACACTAAACACATGGGATCTTCAAGATTTTAGTCCGTGACTTGGTACGTATTTTATCATTGTAATTAAGGATATGAAGCAAAGGGAAACTCGGAAAAATGGATTTCAAATTCATGCATGCCCGGGTTTGAACCATGGACCAACATCTTGGCAGGCGAGCGCCTTATCTACTGATATATTTATTATCCGCTCCCGTGGTGACAATGCAGAAAAAAGCACTTAGACGGAACAGATTTATTTTAGAAGCATTGATCAATTGAGTTGGCTGTATGAACTAAAACGTTTATATCAATAATCTGGTAATAGTTATAGAATGAAAACTTTCAGAAACAAGGAGTTACTTTTACGAAAAGCGCAGTTTTCAATTGCCCATTTGTTTGTTTTATGGTACGCTAATATTGTCTTTGACATTGAGCATATCGGTTCTTATAACTAAATAATTATTTCATGAATGGCTACACATCGCCATCAATGAAACTACATTATTCATGAGTAAATTTTATCGTAGAGCGTGAAAAGATAGAATTGAACGGAAAGGGATATGTTGAGAATTGGTAAACACCATTTTGAAATTAAACGATTGCATCAGACATGAAATACTTCAAAATGGGAAATTTCACTTGTGATCATGAAAACAGGGACAAAAAGTGCCGACCACAGGGGTCGGGCAGGTGAGACCAAGCCCGATTCTATAAGTCAAGAAAATCAACATATTTATCTCTCAAACCATATCCCCCAAAAGAGAACCATCATGATTTAAATAACAAAGATCTTTCTGCAATTATTATTGCAGTCCTCAATGTTTTCGCATTCAAACGTATTCCTCCTAAACACTGCAGTTCCAATTAACCGGCTTGCACTGTATCATTACATCTCATCTTGTGAGCAGCCATTTTATTTTCGTTTGTTTCTCATCTTCCACCAATTTCCTGTTGACACTTGGCATACGTTGATAAATGATAATAATACCTAACAACTTCAGATGTCAAAACCATCCACGTATTTAGCTTACTCCTTATTTCCATGACGGGCTATAATGTCAAGGTTGAATGACCTTGCGGACAATTTCATTTATACATTGTGATCAGTATGACGTAATGGAATAAAGTCATAGCTGTGATAATGAATCTTAGTTCTCTGATGGTAGATAATAGTTTGATGCAACGACTGAGGTGATAATATTGAAACGTTTTACTACTTGTACTTAATTATGTTTAAGGAGCGTATAACAATAATTCTTCGTATTGAATCGGTTCTAAAGAGGTCGCCATTAAAATTTGATGAGATAATTGTTGATATTAGAATAAATGCTACTACATACGTGAGGTTAGAAGTATAAAAGATACGTTTTGAATTATGTCTTTTGAATGATTATATGTTTTATTTTATGGATTATAATTATGATTATAATTAATGTAATTCATGCTTTGTGTATCAAATGCATGCATGCATCAGTTATTATTAAAATTATCAAAATAGCTAATCCTTAAGGACCCATCTTTCAGACCAACCACAACATAATAAGTATCAAAGAAGGAAATAGAAGGGGAACTGCTGATCGCCACCTATAGACTTGTGCTTTTTTAAAATTGCTATTGTTTCCTTTATAATCGCATGCATAATGTATTATAATAATGTTTGATGAGGCGTTGAAGTTAGATTATGCGTTTGATGTATTTTCTACAAAACTTATGATTTCAATATATATTATTGTATCATAAAATACTGTTAGATATTTTATTATTTTGGGAGTAGCCAAGGGTTTCATAAAATTTTGAATCTTGAAATTTGTAATTTGGGCCTACGGTCTTTATATCTTACTTAATAGACAAATTCAATTTTATATTTTTCATTCTGTTTTAAGCCTTAGTTGCGATATGCTAATTCTTGATGCAAGAGCAATACTTAGACTGAGTGTGGCACTGCCCTAATAGATGAAATAC
This sequence comes from Aegires albopunctatus, assembly GCA_032466395.1. Lineage (NCBI taxonomy): Eukaryota > Metazoa > Mollusca > Gastropoda > Nudibranchia > Aegiretidae > Aegires > Aegires albopunctatus. The sequence goes on along the minus strand of JASKDV010212916.1, from coordinate 6,122 downwards.
AGATTTATTACGATTAGCTAATTGTAAGAGCTTAAACACCAAAGAATAGAGACAAACAGATGTAATATGTTACTCGACATTGGCCTTTCCTCAAGTAACTGGCGACTCCAGCTATTGTCTATGACTTAGGTACATCGTGTGAATTTGGAAAATGTTGTGGCACCTCTATTATTCTGTGATAATTCATGAATGACTTCAGTCTAAGCTTTTACAAATAGTACATCACAATGAGATTTCTGTTAGTAGGTATATTATACGTTTATGCGAAGACCGAGATAAGTAAGGCATGTCGTATAAATAGTTAATTGTTATAGCAATTTAGTTAGGCAGATATAGAGATAAACTTTAATTAGAGATGAATTTCTGTTGTTTTCTGCTTATAGCATCATGAAAATGCTATTTAGCAGGTCAGGCTGACATTAACATAGTTTGCCTGAGGCCTTATCTGTTCACGACAAATCCCATCTGGCGAGAAAATAGCTAAGGCATGTTGATGTATTATATTATTGTTTTTCCTCCTGTTAAACACCCATCACTGGAATATCTCGTTTTTTATCCGCTGGCAGAAAATAATTTCTCACTTTAAGACATGTATGCTTATTGCTGATTTGTAAAACTGATGTTCTTGTAGGAAAATAGGCAGATTATGCCCGATTGTACATGTTGCAGATGTTTCTGATAATTTTGGCTGATGAAAGAATAACTTAAACAAATCCATGCTGATAATTCAACGTTAAAAAGCCGAGAAACAAACTTTCACATCATCATCATCATAATAATGTGTCATTCTTATAATTGGGTGGAATTCTTGCTCGAAGGACATCATTTCTACAACTTGCATGTCAACATTGTTAGAATTTCGCCTCTACCTCCCATGAGCCCTCACACCCTCCCTACTCACTCCATCCTCACACAGAGCAGGAGGTTAAAGAGCGCGCAGAGAGTCCCTTCGAAAAGAAAAAAAAACCCCAAAAAACTTTAGAAATGAAATGCTCACTCTCCTCTCTCTTACCTGACCCCATCTCTCTTTGTGATGATTTGTAAAAGATATACTAGAGAGAAATGCCTTTTCCTAAAGACACAATGACGCCGAAGAAAAAATTCAAGTCTCCGTTCTTGACGATCCAATCTAAATCATTATTTTAACTCCAGGGTTTGTAAACAGCTATGAAATTGCATGTTATTTTAATTACATTCAAGTAACATATTTATTATATGGTGGCAGCGAAGAAAAGGTTTTACCAAGATACACGATACGATATACAGACAAATTGTAGAATTAACAGAACGGAAAACGAACAAGTTTTATAGATTATTGTGATAAGGCGATAGATAGCAACTCACATTTATAGACTAAGTTACAGAAGATGTTTTATTAAAAAATCTCAATTTCTAGACCATAATTATTAAATCAGTCCTTTTTCATTTGTATTTCTTGTCATTTGAAATACGTCCCCCCTCCCCCCACCCTCCCCAATTTAACCAACTGTAAAGACACAATGACAGTCAATGCGCATTTTTGCTTATTTATTACATATTCTTTTATCAACGGATATTCTACCGCACTGAATGAATGATAATATGAATATACTACGTCTTCATAACTCTTTCATTGCACAGCAAACGGTGCACACTACACATTCAATAACTCGACCTGTCTGGTGTGAACAAAAGGCAGACAATCGCTGTTGATCTCGTGGTTTAAAAAAAAAAAGACCATAAAAATCGAACCAAAATAAACAAGGCATTATTTGACGTGCATATTTTTCCATTAATGGATTTTCTTTCAAGGCTTCAATCAAACATGTCCTTCTATTCAATCCTGCTTCTGTGTTCAAAGGGCGACAATTAAACTGCCATGGGCGATAATGATCTTCTAAAGGGTGCCCACAAGAACTGTATTACTATAACAGTTAACTCTTTATACATGCCTTAAAAGAAACAAAAAGTTTAAATTGAATCATGCGTCCGACAGTGTTTGCATTGCATACATAGATTGTTCGTGACGTCACAATTGGAATTTTGGAACGAAAACGTTGGTCTGGATTTAATATTGGAAAAAAAAACCCAATTACAACCAAGGCAGCCCAAAAAATAAAAGTTACAAAAATTAAAATGAATTTCTACTTTAACAGGTGTTAGAAGCAACTCTTATGATATCTGATGTTTGATATTTGATTGGATAATTGAGATTATAATAGTAAAAATCAACTTTTGACGTCATGCGTGACGCAATCACTGACCGAAAAGCTGGTACACGTTGTGTTTATTGATGAAATGAGTAAAATAACAGGCACATTTTGTTTGATAAGATTTCTGCACATACGTTTTTTAACATCGTTCAGTTGTTTGATTTGAAATGTCAAAACCAAATAATATAATTTATTGCAATGTCCCGAATCTGTTTTCTTGTATAGTTTTATGTGCTTGGTGTCATCAAATATTATTTAATTTAAATTCTTTGTTCCTTTCCGGGACTCACATATTTTTAAAACATGTCATGTGTGAAGAATGCGCTGGATATATCACCAGAAAACCGGAACCGTTGAACACACAATCATGCATGGCAAAGTGAGACGCATGAGAGCAAGAGGGAGAACAAAGACATTATGGCCGACCAACATCAAAGATTGGACAGAAAGGATGCTTATGGACTGCATTAGAGAAGCAGCATATCGAAATAAATGGTTGAGAACAACGCAAACATCAAAGTGTCCCAACGGTCAACGACTACGAAAATGAAATTACATGTGAAGGATCTGTACATCCCTGATAGTTGCGCGGAACTTCATGCAAGTTCCATACAAGTGAAAGTTTCCCTTGATCTTGTGTGTAATAAAGGCTGTCTAAACGGCACACATATTGCCAGATAAAAATACTCATGAACGATCTGGGGTTAAGTTATTACAGGGAATTATCATGAAATCATAGTACAAAGCCAATTAAACGGCTATAACATGTTTATATAAATAGAATTGTCTTATCAAAGTGCTACGTCACTCTCTCTTGTAGTCTCAATAGATGACGGCATCAGCCTAGCATCTTTCTCCTTTCATGATTCACAATGTCTCAAATTCATGGCAGCCTGAAGGTTTTAACCTATAAAGAGAAAACACCTGAAGGTTATCCTGTAGATATCTGGGAGTAAAATCTCTTATCCTTGCTGGTCTCTTTGGCGAATGAGTTTATTCAATATCACAGAAGAAGAGTATCAACAGTGAACCTGAACAATGATAGCAATATAGGGGACTCACGAACTATTTAACACCGACTAAGTCTACAGACGCACAATCATCACTAACACTGCCTCCAGCAGCACCGACGACGACAACAACAGATATTTTCGACGTTTAGTAAGAAGAAAGATAATGTTTAGTCATTGTCGGAAGCCAGGATATCATTCATCAGTGTCGCGGATTTGATTGGTTCAAGATTTGCCTTGGGGAAGGACAAAAGAAGATGAAAATGAGCAATTAATTATTAGTCTAATTACGCTTCTTTACTCCTTATTAATTGTGATACCCTCTAATTAATTTTGGGTTGATTATGATGGAGGATGAAAAGTTTAGAGGTTGGGTGAATGAAGTGTGAGTGTGTGTAGGGAGAATGTGTGTGTGTGTGTGTGTATGTGTGTGTGTGTGTGAGTGGGGCTATATACGGGATATAGGGTGAATATTTAGAGTATATATTATTATGCGACTATTTTAACATATTACGCCCCCGTGTGTCTCAACATTGGCCGAGACTTGTTTATCATATTAAATTAAACGAAGCCGGATAAACCGTTTCAATGGGGGACAGCAAACGCAATCAAAAACGTGTTTTACGGGTTAATAATATTCAAGCAAATAGTAGAAGCAAGCCTTATTATTTATTCAGCTCATTCACGCTCTTCTTGTTTTCCAGATAGCTCACCCCTACACACAAACACCATTTCCAACATCCTCTCACACTTGTCCTGTAATCTGTCCTACCTTACCAATACTAATTAGAAATGTGAGACAATGATTAATGAGCCAGACGGGCGAGTATATAACCTCAAAGACGCTTGCAGCCTAGTACGAAATCCATGATAAATTAATAGGCCTTATGAAGAATGATATTTTTAACCTCACAAATATTTTATAGAGGTTTGTAAGGTCGCTACTCCTGTGTGACATCATCAGGAGTCTATGTTAAAGACAAAAAGTTTACTCTCAGCATCAAAACTTGGTAATTGATAGTGACTGGTACTAGACGGGACAACTAAACATTTCCATTGAAGGCCGTCGTCTTGCATTTTGTAATAATTATAACAAAAAACCACATTTGAACAGCGAATAATCATGAAAGCAATAATCCTCGCTCTACACGCATGACAGGAAATGTTAAACACAGAAGGAAGATATTAAAGGTAGGAAGTTCCAAATAAATCAGTTTTAGGAAGTCATTTAAATAAAGGCGTCCATGAAGCCTGGGCTAGGTCATTCCAGTTTTAAGTCCCACAAAAACAATTAAAAAAAACATTCACTTAATTAAAGAATGTTCACTGGATTTTGGCGATGTTTTCAAAAATGATGTTCTGTCATTGGCAAGTCTGAGAACAGGCAAATGGAATTCAAAAGATCATGAAGCTATGTTGGTACTCTGCCGTCCACACCATTACGACACAATGATTCAATTTTGTATGTAGCACGGTCGCTGACGTGAAGCTAATGAAGATCTTGCAAGTTTTGTGATATTATCATTGCTGTTCTTCTTCTTGGCAATAATTAATTCTTGCAGCGAGATTTTAAGTAACTTGGAAGCGTAGGAAAAAAAAAAAGAAGAGAAGCTGAAAGATGAATTGACAATTTCAATTAAACTTAAGTTTCAATGTCAGCACGCATGAATTAAAAAAGGCTGACGAAATGTGAAATTTGCGTGAAAAACTTTCTCCAAATGAACTTAACTGACATTCATGCACTTTTTTTTTTAGAATTCATGATTCCTGTTATATTTCATTGCGCAATAAGATAATTTATTATTAAAAGCCACACTTGCATCCCTATAAACAATTTTGGGTGACTATAAAAAAAATATGATTTCGTTTCATATTTTTTGTATTCTATTCCAAGTTACTTTGAATTCAACAAAACAATGCCGACTCCTCAGTCTTCGCATATCTTGGCATTAAGTTGTCACTTTGTTGACCATTATTACATCTATTAATTATATCATTGTCAACCATATGCAGAATCTAGAATCTAGGTTCAGATTCAAAATGTAGATATTGATTTAAATCTAATATTCATCATCCCTTTGATCAGCTTTTCTCGCTCTTTCTTTTAACCAATGTCACAATTACGATCGCATAAGAATATCACGGCACACTTACACAACTTACAAGATAATAGTAGCGAAGTACAGGGCTGTATTTATTTTATAATAGATTTGTAAAGGTTACTTTTCATCTACGTGAAATCAAAATCTATACCCATGTTTTCGAATTTTCTTGTGTGCCAATGTTTAACAATGTTTCGCGGCACGCCAGTGATCAGTGGTAGACTGATTGAGAATAATTATTTTAGATCTATATCGAGATTCCAAACATAGATTCTGAATCTATAATTAAGTCTAGAATCTAGATCAAGATGCTACTTCTTAATATATACATGTAACTAAGTCAATGACCTATGTATGACATATTTATACATTGTGCCTACAGAGGTCAAAAGACTTATTTACAGGATATTGCCTTCTTTTTGTCTAAAATAATTAAGCTACCGATTCAAAACATCAACAATTAAAATTAACGATAACAACAAAACACATAGCACTGTCCTCATCACCATTTATATCCAATGTCTGATGGCGTTAGTCCAAGGATTTGTCAACCAGTCGCCATCCTTCTGCTTATGTTGGCAAGTCAAGTAATATGGTTTTGGGTCAAATGAGATGAGATGTGATAAACAAGATAACGGAAAGGCAAAGATTTCAAAAATAGTGGTAGATCTCAAACTGATATCATAATGTGTATTCACACACAAAAAAAGAAGTTAGCAAGAGATTTTCTCTCCCTCCCTCCCTGTCTGTCTGTCTGTCTGTCTGTCTGTCTGTCTGTCTGTCTGTCTCTCTCTCTCTCTCTCTCTCTCTCTCTCTCT
>JASKDV010212905.1:0-10221 GCA_032466395.1 Aegires albopunctatus | reverse complement strand
ATAAAGGAGAGAATAGCAGAGAGAATGAATGTTAATCAAAAATAGGAGAATTTTGTCTCGATCTATCTAGATCTAGACATAGATATATCTAGATCTAGATTCTAGATAGATGTAGATCTAGAGAATCTAGATCTAGATTTATATATATACTAGATCTAGATCTAGATATCAAGCCTAATCTACTTTAGGCTAATATCTAGATTTCTCATATTTATGCGGAATCCAGCTAGGTTGACATTGAAGGAGTTGGTGTGTTCAAGCCACCAATAACCGGGCATTTACCATTATCTCTGCTAGTATATACATATATATACATGTGTATGTACAGTATAATCCACTTATATCGACATTTTGATATATCGACATGTTTTCCAGTTACGGATTTTTTCCTTCAATATCTTTTCATAATAATTTCTCTTATAACAACTGTATTTTCTGCCTCCTCTGCTATATCGACATGCTTACTATGGGTGCGTGGCGAAGACCACGACCATAAATGGGGGGAAATGTCACGCTATCGGTCAACACATTAGTTCTTTATTAGTCTGCCAAGTATATGGATACACCAGGTTTTAATAAGCTAACACAGTGCATAATAATTAATTGACTACATAAAGACCCCACACAGTACAATGCCTCATATCATATAGGCGTCATGGGCATCACCTCCTTACCCCCACTTTTTATCCCCATCCCATGCAGTGCCTCGCCTTTCCCTACTTTTCCTCAGCAAGCGGCCATAACAGGCCTTACAAGCATGCGTGTAGCGAACTTTGCGCCGGTGTGTAGTGTGCGCCTCGCATTGCTAGCAAGGTACCAGTAGTCCCCCAAAAAAAAGCTCCCCTCTTGTTTGCCCATCTTCACAAAGAAACCTAGTTAGATCTACGTGACATACTATGTAGGCCTACATCTCAGTTTCACGTTCATTCTCTCGCTGCACATAGTAGAAGGTAGACACGTTTACAATCAGGTTAAAAAAAATAATGTTTTTTTACCGCTGACCCCCCTCCCCCTTATTTTTCCCTATTTGGCTTTGTATTTTTATTTATTTACATATTTATATATCGACATCAAATCCACCTCCCAAAGCATGTCGATATAAGCTGATTATACTGTAATTATATTTTTTCTTCTATTTTCTCAAATTCTCATGTAAAATTTGAAAACTTGGTTCATTAGATTTTTTGCTGTATCCTTTATATAACAGAAATTCCAACCGCCAAACCAAGACCCTACCCTTATATCCTTTTCCCCTGAAACCCCTCTATCCCCTACTGTAATGGAGACAAACACATCACAAAATGGTACTCGCCTTAGAGAGACTGGTCTTGTTGATAAAAAGCAGGTAAGATTCAGTAAACATTCAACTCTTTGCTCAACATATATGTAACTCTAGCACCAATCGAAAGTCATGATTCCAGCATGTTTTTATCAAAATAAATTGTAGCTGTCATGGTTCATAGCATTTTCATCATAAGAAATTATATTTCTTGTCCCCCAGCATATTATGTACATAATAATATATCAATAGAAACATCTTGTGCTTTATTAAAGGGTAACTTTTACAGAGTTTTTATCCATTCAATTTTAGAATGAAGGAAATGAATGGAACTTGTACTTGATGTATGAAAGGACTTTTTTTTCTCTCTTAATTTTAGCACTCTTATGGATTCATTCAATGCTGTGATAGAGATGCCAGATTATTTTTTCATTATTCTGAATATAATGGCAATGTGGAAACTCTCAAGGTTGGAGGTAAGGTCAAAGAAATAAGGTTTTGAAATACTGGTACTTAATTTTTAGGCCTCAAGTTGAGAAGAAAATACTAATCATTAATTTTTTCAGTGTCACCCCACAAAAGAAGAAACAATATTACAGCCAAACCCACTTAATCTGAAAAGCAAAATAAAAAAATTAAAAGATTTCAGTCTAACTGATAATGACGTAAATTTGTACAGTGTGTATTAAAAAAAATAAAATTTTATTGTAGTTTTGTACATGTAGAAATGATTTAACATTGCGAAGAGAACATATATTATGAGATAACTAAAAATGGCATTGACGATTTTAGTGAAATATCACCAGGGTAAAAAACACAACACACACACACACACGCATACACACAACCAACAACAACAGAAAATATCCTTAAATCTACTTAAAACTTTTAACATATATGAATAGATAATGTTCATGGGTTGTTATTTTACTTGGTGAATAAGTCTGAAATTTTCGTTTGTTTTGAGGAATGTCTAACATTTTCATAAACAATTGATTCTAGGTTTGAGACGGTTTCAGATGGAGAGTCAAGTCCATTTATATTAAATTTTATCCATTTGTTGTAAAATTGTCAAAGTTTGTTGTTCACATCATTCTTCATCATCGTCACTATCATTATCGCAATCATCTGTGATTTTTCTTCTTTTGGCTGCCGATTCCTCCAGTAACTGGGCATCTGATAACTTTCCTACAGTCTCTAAATGTTCATCTATTTCTATATGTTCCTCAAATTCACTGGCTGACATTGTTGAAGTAAATCCAAATGCAATGAATTGCTAGCACTAGTGGGTGTTTCCTCATGGGTAAGAAATTTGAAGCCGGCCTTTCCAAAGCAATTGCAAATCGTTTTTTCATTTACTCTAGTCCAAGCCGTCCTAGCAAGATAAAGGGCATCAAGAAGCGAAAACTGCTTTGCAAAAGTCATTGCGTTTGTTGCCAGGTTTGCATCTAGTTCAGCGATGATTCTGATGTTGAAAACAGATCGATAATGCCCCTTCCAATTTTTGATGATGCCCTGATCTATGGGTTGAATCAAACTGGAGGTGTATGGGGGCAAGAAAATTAGTTCAATATTTTTGAGAGGCAGATTTTGGGAGAGATTAGCAATTATCCAGAAATAAAGCGATTTTTCTATTTTTGGACTGTAGAATATTGTCCCATCCTTTAAGCCAATCGATGAACAAAACAGCTGTCATCCACGCATGTTTATAATTGGCATATTTGAAAGGGAGGTGGTTCCCATCACAGGGAAAGTATCAAGATTGTTTTGTCGATGATAAGAAGTGGCAGTTTGTCAAGGCCTGTCATGTTGACACATAACAAGGCCGTAAGTCTTTCCTTGGTCTTCTTGCCACCAGTTAAAACCTCTGACTGTTGACAATTGCCTCAGTCAGGGAAGCCGCGGTAGTAAAGTCCCATCTCGTCGTAATTGCATACATCATCAGGAGAGAACCTGGCCAAAACATCCCTCAAAGCATGATCTGTCCAGCAGGAAGCAACATCATTATCAGCAGCCTGTTTCTCGCCATGCTCACATTTAAATGCCATCCATTGCTGCCTTTCCAAAAGCAAACTCAGCCATTGCTCGGGTCAAATTGTACACCTTAAAAAGATAAAAATAAATTATTAAAAAAAATTAAAATAGGATTTTACAAACATTGCCATGTCACAACTTTAATCACTTTGATTTTCTCCTATTGATCTCAACGTGACTTACAAATGAATTGGTTCAACTTTGATTTGTTGGATTTTATGTTTCTTCTCTTTATCTCAAATTGTTTTAAATTTTGATAGTCTCAACTTTAACAACTTTACTTTTCCTCTTTTACATACATAGGACTTACAATTTAATCGTACGCTTACCTTTTGCTGTTGCAACAGATGATGCCTTAGCTTTGAGTTGTTCGCCAGAGATTCTAGCACCTTGTTTCGTCTTTTCTTGAAACCAGAACAAAAGGGCATCTCCAACATCAGCGTTCTTTCCATATCTCTGTCTTTTTCTTACAAAGATTTCCGAGGTTGCTTGCTGTTTAATGGTCTCTTTCCTCTGTTTAATGGCTGAGACTTGGCCGTTACTAATTTCATACCTATTCTCTATCTCAGTCTACTTCAGATTGGTCTTTTCGAGATCATTGATGACTCTCAGCTTGTCTGATAGGTTTAGATCTTTTCTCTTCTGCAACAACATCTTAGCAAATGATAAATCTTCAATTTTCAGACTCAGATTTATACCAGACTCTTACGAAATTTTATCTAATCGTTCACCTTTTGAAAAAATTGGAATGAGTGAAGACTTTTAAGCTGTCTAGACTGCTGGAATCAGTGCAGCATTGATTCCGCGAATTCATAACTTTGATCAGAAGTCTTTTTCTTCCAATCTTATGTTATTGATGTTTGCTTGAAAGGGAAATGAGGGACCACTTTTCTAAGAGTTCAATGTAAAGGGCCGCTCGATTGATACGAAATTTATCTAATTATTCACCTTTCTGAGACATTGGTATGAGTGAAGACTTTGATCAGAAGTCTTTTTCTTTCATTCTTATGCGATTGAGGTTTGCTAAAAAGGGAAATAGTTTAAAAGGCTGTGTTAAGAGTTCAATGTCTAGACAATTCTCGGTTTTGATGTATTTTGTTACACTTCAACGTGCCGCCCGATTGATAAAGCAATCACCGGTTGAGAGAGGTGAAACTAAAAGTCACCGCTCACACAGCCCAGGTAAGTGTGAGGAAAATCAAAAGAGGCCAATTAGGTGGGGAGAGGAGGGGCGCTCTTCAGAATGCCCTGGGAGAGGTCAAATGAAATCAGACCGTTTACGTCTAGACATAGACATGACATGAGCTGCGAGAGAGATAGGAGCAGATCAAAAGGGCGGGGTCTTTTAGCAAAACACGAACGACAAGGAGTCGCTGATTACGTCAGGATACGCCATATTTTGCGAAAAGTGTGGGGAGGGTAATGGATAGTTTCGCAATGGGTAACTTTAGGTGTGCATTTAACACTGTTGCATTGAAAGGCCAATGAACGAGGTTGTTAAGTTGGAATTTGACCAGAGAGCATTGTTTGAAGATTTTTGTTTTCACTTTTGATCTAAAATTTCTGCAGTTTTCGTCCCCAACTAATCGCAAAATATTTTTGTAAATGCGGGCTTGCGTTTAGATTAACTGGTCTATTTATATAGAAATTTTTTTTTTTTTTTTTTTTAAACTTTCAGTATAACCGTGATTTCAGATTATCCGATTTCAGAATAAACATGGTCGACTGTACCATATTGCTGGCCAGTTAGCCAGCTATTAGCTATGCCATGACTTCCCTAGTGAAAATATTGCTATATCATTAATCCAGGATAATTATACCCTTGATTTAAAATGTTGATTGAATAAAAATCATGCAAAAAGTGCTCCATGAAAGCTCATTTTAATAGTTATTGTTTTATACAACCTTAGGAACACCGGCTGATTTGTTAAAAAGTCAAAACACTCACAAAATGATGTCATTTACTTTCATGTTAATATGTGATTGAATCATATTGAAAGCGGATGAGAAGTCAATAAATAAAGGATGTGCTTATGATCTTTTCTCTTCTAAATGTTTTAGAGCGATATTCAAGAGAAATATATAGGCATCCTTTACATTTTAGTAAGCAAATTGACAAGGATCGAGTTGGTCCCTTAATTCTTGTAGAATAAATCTGAACATTAGTTTCTTGGTGTTAATGCGATGGGTCTTAGGTTGTTGATCATAGCTCTATTTTTCTTTTGAGCTCTGGGATTATTTCCAGTTTTCCACATCTCTGGAACGCATTAAGCTCTCGTGACATGTTAAAGATGTATGTGGAAATTTCAGCAATTTCTCCGTGGCACACTTTCATTTCTAGACCTCTCAATTTGTCTGGGCCACAAAATGTGTTAATGATAACGTTACCCAGGGCCGCATTGGTTTCACAAACATTTAAATGTAATGTTGGTAAATGATCTTGTAAATTAATTTTGTTACGTCATTAAGAGTTAATATTTGAAAATGATGGTTATATTCGAATGATTGATTGTTAAAAAGATTTTAATATAATTTTTGCTTACATTTTCCAGAGGTTGTTGAGTTTCAAATGTCATTTGATCGTCGCACAGGCAAACCTGTTGCAATTGGAGTTGTAAGAATTGACCCAGACTTTGTTTCAACTGAGATTCTAGGAGACGAAAAAGTGCAGGGAACTATCGTTCAAGAAGCTGAAATCGTCAAACAGAAGAATGTAACTTCTTAAAATTATTTCAATATTTCTTTCCCGCTGTCTCTTGACCTTATTTAATAGCTTATCCTGCAAAAGTGAAAAAAGACTTAACAAATAACAGCTTTTCATTACCAAAGTGGTAACTAGGGCAAAGGACTGAAAAGTTTTAAGCAGATTTTTATTTTTAAATATTCGATTTTATAGATAGATCAGCTTATCAAAATTTTTAATTGAATAGGCCCTCTTCTTGGTGATACCAAATTTGAAAAAACAAACAAACAACATTTTAAAAGTTTTAGTACTTATCAAAATTCACCAAGTTACAATCACATATTACTAAAATGATTCTTCTATGACGATAAAATATGTAATTATTTGGGCACTAGCCTTGTGATCAAAATCAGGAGAACTCATCTTCATCATGAAAAACGTCTAACATCATATTATATTAGATCTAACTACTCCCATAATAGCAGAACATAACAAAAATAAAAAGGGATGTTCTAAGCTATCTGAGAATCACATTTTTTAAGAGTCATAGTCAGTTTTCAATGCCGTCTCATATAGCTTTGCCAGTGTTTGATAAAGAAAGAGAAAAGAACCTAGCATTTCAGATATTTCCTGTCATCAAAATGTCTATGATTTCATCAGGTTTTTCTCATTCTTTTTTGTAATGCAATAAAAAGATATAAAGAGGTTTTTTGGTGTGTTCATTTAGGGAACAGTTCCAGGCGTCCAAGATGGATTGGGAAGGGTGACTTATGTACACAATGGAGAATGCTTTTTCCTACCTTATAGTATAGATGATTTGGTTGGGTCAGTATCATCTCCAAAACCAGGAGAAGATGTAGTCTTTCAGATTGCTACAGACAAAAGGTTGGTGACATTCTTTATTGTGGATTTAGTTTTTGGTCACTTTTTCAATATTTTTCACTATCGACCTATTTTTTCTAACATTGTAAAGACCATAACAGACCTGCCTAGTGCTACGAAAAATTGACAGTAAAATACTCAACCTAGTTGAGTTGTGTCAGTTTATTTGAAGAAGAAGAAGAGGCACTTAGCCTTCTTATGCTTAGCTCTGGTTTTTCTTAGTTTTTTAGTGAGGCCTAGGTTAGCTGGTTGATCATGATTTGTGCTTAGGTCTAATCTAGTTGGAGTTACACAGTTAAGCGGCCCAGGAAGAAGTTCAATATCACCTGAGAGTAGTAAAATTAATAATAACCAACAGTGTGTCTTTGATGTTAGATCTAAGTTTTCAAGAAGTTTGCTTAATTTACTAAGTGTGCTATCATGCAGTTTTTTGGACAGAAGCATTATTTCTTAATGGTTATCGTTATTACTTCAGTCCACCATAATTGATGTTTAACATTTCAAGTGTATGACCTGACCTCTGAGACCATAGAGGATTGATCTTAATTTCTTGCTCATATTGTCTTTAGATTGCACATCATTCAAGCTTCAACCTTTAGGATTCATTATTGCCCATAGTGTTATTCTGAAGCATATTGCTTTTTAATTTTTCTCATTTTTAATCAATAAATACATTGGTGTAATATGCATATTTATTGAACTATATATAGTCTTGTCCTTTTTACGAGTAGCACAATTTGGCAGTGAAATTCAAAATGAAAAAAGTATGATGAATGTAAAAATTATAATATGAGAAATTTGATATTTAAAAAATTTGTATCTTTACAAATTATTTCATTTGGCAGGGGCCCACACCCAATTAAGGCTAAAAATTGTATTGTTTTGGTTACACATGAGTTTTATGCAGAGAAATTGTATAATATAAATAATTGACTTGAATATTTTTATTTCAACTATGCAGGGATGGAAAGATTCGTGCAAGAAATGTTGAATCTTTGGAATCTGCAACGACACAATATTCTGGTGTGGTTTGTTCAATGAAAGACTCATTTGGATTTATAGAGCGTGCTGACATTGTGAAGGAAATCTTTTTTCACTACAGCGAATTCAAGGGAGATATCAATGAACTTATATTAGGAGATGATGTGTCTTTTAGTGTGCAGATTAGGAATGTAAGTGTATTTTAAGTAAGAAATTCTTTTTCCACCACCTCCCGGGACACCCCCTCAACCCATATCTGGTCCTGTGATCAATGATAATTCGTTACCTTGCAATGATCCATGCCCTGCTAAAACTAAAGCGACATAAATTGAATTGACTGCCCTTTTTCCGCTAGACGATTAGCACAACACCCTTACCATTTGGATCGGGGTCTACATGAATGGCTTGTTTAACTTTTTTAATTTGGGTTGTTGTTTGTTTTTTTTTTGGTTTTTTTTTTTAATTTTGTTTATTCATTAATTTCTTATGAATCTCAAACATTTAATATTTAGAAAGTGAAATGAGAATGAAAGTCAATCATGATGTAAGTGTAAGTCTCCTCTTTCTCAGTCTCAAGCTACACACATCACATAAAAACCTCTATCATTATTATTATTACATCTAAGTGGATTTTAATTGATCGAAGAAATCATACACGTCATTAGGTTTTCCAATGATTGGACAGTGGAAACAAGAGGGAGTGAATTAAGCCCCACCCCTTGTCATTACTCATTGTCTTTCATATTACCGCTACCATTGAATCAGAAATCGTGGCCCTCTTGCAAAATGCTGACATCTTTAGATCTAGAGATATGAGGGAGAATAATATCCTGTCATATGATGCAACAGTAGTTTCCCCGCACAATCATTTCTAGAAATGATTGGTGTTGCACAAGTGTGAAGACCTTGAGACCACGGAGAACCTTTACAACCTTTATACCGGTAGCTCATGATAATGATATTATGTCATAGAAGGGGTATGGTGAAAAATGTTCTATTCGTGTTAAAATTTAGTGATGAGATTATCGAGTTGATACTTTGGGGGAAAAGTATGTTGTAAAAATAGTTTTAATGGAATAATTTCCCCAAAACAGCCCGTTGCATCAATTAGTACGTTTTAGCAGCGTACATTGTAGACTAGGTGATTTATGAAGAAAAAAACGTTATAGACCGGGTACGTTAAAACGAGGTTTTACTGTAATTTTTTTTTTTTTAATTTGCACAGTTTTTAGTACATCCATTCATTCAATTAATTTTTCCCTCTGAAAAAGGGTATTTGAGAGTATTTTCAAAGAAAGAGTGAAATTAGTTTTCTCACGGATTTGAAAATGCAGTTGCTTAGCTCAAAACTAATATGATGTATCTATGATATATTGCAGAATAAGGAAGTTGCAGTTGACATAGAACGCTTACCAGAAGGCACTGTCATATTTGAAGACATTGCCGTGGAAATGGTGAAAGGAAAAATCCTGAAGATGATAAAATCAAGTAATCGTCGACCAAGTGAAGCATTGGCAGGTCGCATAATGTATGAGACTCCTAAAGGGTAAGATCCATTTTGCTAAATGTGCTTCAATTCTTTGCATTTTTTCCTATCAATAACTCAATTGGCTTTTGTTCTTGTTTAATTTGTTGTTTTAATTATGTCATTAAATGGGCAAAATCAACATTCAAACAAGATCATCAAAGAGGAACACACTCCATGATGCAGTATCATACTGAGTGATGTTGTTTTCTCTGATCATAAGCTGATGACAGTCACAATTGACACTATTTCACAAGATGATGGAAGAGACTCAGCTTTAGGCTCATTTGAAATCTTTCTAATAAGGGATCATGATATGGAAACGTGTTACACAGACGTCTAAATGAAATTATTTCCATCAGAAATTTGAAATAGATCTGTCAAACTATTATTTTTTCTCTAAGGTTGATTGAAATACCCTTTGGTGAGAAAGATCAAAGAGGCGAGTGCACTATGCTGCAAGGTGATTCAGTTGAATTCCAGATTGCTACAGATCGACGGGATAAACTACAACGTGCTACCAACATTTCACTTTTGGAAGAGACTTTCAAATATTCTGGAGAAATACGGGAAACTGTGAGTAGTATACTTAATTTACCCTAATACTTACATCCCGTCATAAAGGTTAGACATAGCCACTTTCCTATATATTTTTACCCTCTTTTTTTTTTCAGCTTTGTTGTAATTCATTGATTCTTGCCTGTACTTTTTTGCTTTTTAATTTTAGCATTTTCCTTCTTCTCTTTTTCCTCTTCACTCAGTCTCTCTCTCTCTCTATCTCTCTCTCTCTCTCTCTCTCTCTCTCTCTCTCTCTCTCTCTCTCTCTCTCTCTCTCTC
>JASKDV010212904.1:0-19372 GCA_032466395.1 Aegires albopunctatus | reverse complement strand
TATTATTATTATTATTATTATTATTATTATTATTATTATTATTATTATTATTATTATTATTATTATTATTATTAGCGTTTTTGTCTTATTAAGTTCAGCACTCTCGGTGTTAGTATACTATCCATATTATTTCGGTCCTATCCTATCATTATTATCATTTATATCATCATCATATCCTTTTCGGCCTCACCAACGTCATCACCATCTACCTATCACCTTCTCCATTGCATCGCTTTCTCATTGCTATTGCCATGGATGAGATTATGTTATTGTTGAAATTGCATTCGTTATTGGTTCTTGTTATATTAAAGATCACAATAAATTTGATATTATTACCATGTAGAGTTGCATGCACATAGGTTTAAAGATACAACGTTTAAAGCTAAAGCGATTACGGCCTGAGTGTTAACATGATAGGGGTCTACACTACCGTTATGGTCTTAAATTTTTCTATAACACTATCTTCATGCTCATTATCTTTATCAGCAAAATGATAGTTATCATCACTAAATTGCTAGTGTTATGTTTTCTAAGCCTCAACAATATTGTTATCAGCATTAACGTAAGGCCCTCTAGCTTCTTCCAAGATCGATCTTTCACTCTTTCAAATTTCAGTAGAAAGAACGATTAGAGGAAGGAAAGTCATTCTGCTTAAATCATTGACAATGTACTACTCTCTACGAATTTAATATCATTTTCCATTACCCCATTACCTTCATTACATCACAATCAACTATTTATCACCAACAGTTTTCTTCCAAGATTGACCTTTCGTTACTTTTGAATTTGGAAAGAAGGGTCAATTAGAGGAAGAAAATCATATAATCCTACAATGCATGTATACGGTTGTATGTATATTATGTATATATGAGTGGGTTTGTTGATTTTGTATTGTGTAAATGTATTGTGTGTATGCATAATATATGTAGGTGTATGTATACACATCTTTGTTGTCAAAATTATGATTGATGATATTATTGTCACTATAATTGCTGATATTGCGACTGTTACTGCTATTTAGACTTTTATTATTGGTATTATCATGTCATTAGTATTGGTACTACTACTGCAGCTGGTGGTGCTGCCTATTACTACTACTCCAGCCATGACCATGGTTATTATCAGCGTTATTAGTGTTAAAGTTATTATCATTATTGTCATCATTATTGTTGACATTATTATAAAAGCCATCATCATCATTGTCGCCATCTCCATCATCATCATTATCATCATCATCATCATTACATTGCTATATTATTTACAGTTCCTTTGTATTAGGCTAATTATGACGTTAACTATGTACATTGTCACTTTTATTATTTTTTTTTTTCATATTTTGTAAATTTTATTGAAAAACTAATTAAAAAAATAAAATAAAAGTATTTATAATTTCATTTTGATACATTTTATTTTCAGTGTTGACATCATCTTCTCTAACTGGCTTTTCATGTACCTAGAAGACAAAGAGTCTCAAGAACTATTTAAAAAGCAACTTGCATGGTTAAAGCCTGGTGGATACCTTTTTATGAGAGAATCTTGTCGACATCAATCAGGTAGGCCTGAAGGATGTTGAAATTCTAGTATGAATTACATGTAGTTTATTTGTCTCTTTAAGAATGTCAATTCAGTTCAATTCTATATATTTTTAATTGCCTTTTAGAGGCTTATCGCTGTGTTCAGTTCAATGTATAAGAATAAAAAATTCATCAAGAAAACATGCTCAAATGACATTATGAATTATAAAAATTACATTTATAACTATACATTCCCACCTGCCTCAATGATCACCTCTCTTGATGGCCACCTGTACTATTACTAATGGCCATTGTTCTTTGACAGACACCCTTGCATTTTTCTTTTCCTTTAATCTCTTCATAGTGGTCATCTGTCCAACGTCGCCACTGTCAGTCTTCTTTTGTGTTAAAATGGCCTCCAAACCTGTTCATAGCTGTCACTTCTGCAGAAGTTTCTAACAAAGTTGTCCTTCTCAGTTGCGACATCACTGACCACTCACTTCTATCGTCTCTCTCTCAATAACTGTGTGAATATGGAGAGACAGTGTAGGTATACAATGCTTATAACATGGATAGACTCTGCTTGACACACGTCCCTCATGGCCAAGATGAAACCTTTCTTGTGAAGACGCCAATCGCCTTTGTCCGCAACTAAATCATATGTTTTAACCGGTCTACTAATACTAGTACTAGAGGGAGGAGTCCGTGGCTATTGTCGTGACCACTGCTTATCAAAGGACAAGATATGGTCTTTGGTCAACACTATGTAACAAAAGGGGACAATGTTTACTTCGCAGCCAATGTTTTCACATCTTTGCATCTGTGTTTGTGGTTTGTTGATGAACAAAGCCAATAATAAAAAAAGAATAATGATGATAAAAGTAATTTCATTGAAATAAACACAACAATAAAGCAAAAAAGAAAAATCAATTAAAAAATATCAACAATCTGTTATGAATCAAGATTGAAGACCAACAGAAGTTATAAATAACAATTCTATCAGTTCAGTGTGCATTGTTAGGATCTTAAGAGGGAAAGTTTTGCTTACTAAGTTACTATAACTCAATGCCTCTCCATAGTGGCCACCTGTCTAAAATCATTACGTTTCTCTTTGATCTTAAGTGACCACTATGGGCAGGTTTGATTGTAATGTAATGTAAAATGTAATATTTTCATGTATCACAGTGGATTGCCAATGATAGCAAAGTTAGGTGAACATTGCATATTGTAATTTCCAAAGTACAGTAATTAGGCAAGAAAAGGGCAAAAGACTAATCAATTGGAGATAGAGGCATATGGTGAGTATGGTAAGAGGAAAGTTACATATATGTGTTTGACTATAAAGTAGAACTTAATGCACAGACTATTACTATCATTATAAGAATCTAATCCAATTCCAATGGTTTAAAATACTTATTAAGTGCAGTCTTGTTGTAAAAATGCTTTCTCTTACATGTTTATGTAAAGTATTTGAATTGATTGATTGGTTGTCCAACTCAAATCGTCGTAGACACCAAGAACTTGCATATCTGACATTTTGTTTATTTTAAAATATGCTAGTTTGTGGTGTTCACGATAAATGACAATTTGGAAAATAAGGAAGGAAAATCAATTTGATGAAAGAGAAGATAGTGTTGTACTGAACATTGTGTTTTATGTCACAATTAGATCCATTTTGTAATTCATCATGTTATGATTACATACAGGGGGATATCAGTAATGAGAAAACATTGGTGGAGTGTAAAATCAATTTACCAGGTTACCCGATTGCTCAAGGACCTAGGAATTTTGTTTTTCTCTTAACAGGTACTTAGGCCTTTTTGTGAAAGCATGCAGCTCCCCAGAAACAAGCCATTCCTTGATGTCACACAGAATCATGCTAAATTGGGGGATAAATGAGACACTTAATAAATAATGCTTGTGGGAACTTAGCTCACTTCGCTTGTTACCTTAACCCTAGTTATTAGGTAGTATCTGGATTATGTGCTTTAACTTTTTAGAGCTATCAAATTTTCATGCAGGAGTGTTGCACAGATGAACCATGAAAAACTTTTTTCTTTGTTGTAATTTTGATGTCTACCTTAGTAATAGTATACTGAAAAATCTATGTACCTAGCCATGCCATTGCATTCCTGCAATTGACCCAAAAAGACACCATCCTCAACTTTGATTTTCTTTTTTCAACAAATCTTGTGCCTGTTGCTGATTGGATAGGGAAAAGATACAATCAATCAGAGAATAGGCCTTTCCCTTGACCTGTTGGATGGTCAGCACTGGCCTTCCTCAGAAGTTGTGCACTACATGCCATGAGATAGCTGAATAAATTGTATAGCCGAGAGAGTAACATAAAAAAAAAACCAAAAGCTGCACAATTGGTTTTTTAAAAGAGAAAATAAGTTTCAGCTCATCTTCAAGACAAGTAAAATGGTACCGTAATCTTCAAATTTGGTCTACAAAAACGGAAATATGTAAATTGTATGAAATTCGCGCTAACTCATTTCATATATTATTCTTATCACAAAATCAATATTCGATTAATAGTATCTTTGATTAGAGACACTGCATGTCTGTTAGATTGTATGCTTTCTTAATGTTTACTGCATGGTTGGATGTGTTTTCATGCCTGTTATTTTCCATCCAATTTTGGCAGTAGTTGGCTGGTTTTCTTTATCACCATCAAAAGAAGTTACCGGTATATTGACATGTGAAAAATTCATTGCAACAAGTTTACTACCTTGTATTCAAAATTTCACAGCCCTCAAAGGTGAAATTCAGTATAAAAACTAGAAGGCTGCCCCCTACAGAATGAGCATAATTGCTATCCAGCTGATGTTCCTATCAAGGACTTTTGTGCCGGCAATTCCAGCATCGTAATTGGATGATCTAAATCTCATTAGTAATGCTTTCCTAAAGTGTCTGCCACAGTCAAGTGTCTGAAACTTTCAACTCGGGCTGATTCAGGTAGCTTTGCCTCAAAAGGATTAACCTTGTGATTGACAGATTGATGTTGGTAAATGAAAGGCTGATGGAAATTGCATTGACTGACCAGCATTATCTGTTTTCCTCCCCTCTGTCATGATCTTATTGTTGTATTGAACCAAATCATCAATATGAAGAATGTGGACAGTGATTTTGTACACCTGTTCAAAATTACAACAACAGAAAAAGTGTCTGGTGAGTCTGGCTTATCAGGCTATGATTTTTCACAAGCTGCACTGAGGTTATCATCTTGAAATTTTATTACACCTATGTGGGTGGCTTGTTAAATAAAGCTTTTAACATGTTGATTGGGTTTAAGCGAAAAGTGAGTGTTTGATTGAGAAGTTGAGAAAAAAATTAAGATTGATGAGCGTATTCTCAACCAAATTTATCTCAATTAGCCAAGGACTATTTCTGTAAAGAGAGATAAATTATGTAGGGAAAATTCTGTTCTCTGAGATTTCGTCCCAATTAGCTGGGTTTCCTGGTTACTCAGCTCTTGATTACAGTATTGATAATGTAATTATTTCATTTGTTTCTTCATTTTCTTTTAGGAAACAAAGCCAGAGAAAGTAATCCAACCAAATACAGGAATCCTGAAGTCTATGAAGCTATGTATTCATCTGTGCATATTCCAAGTGATGAGAAAAATGTCTATGGTTTTGAGCTAGTCTTGTCAAAGGCAGTGGATGCCTACATTAAGGTGAAATCACTGGAACTTAATTTTCTTTACTATGTAAACTAAATAAGATATTTTCTTGCTTGTTTGATTACTCTTCATTAAAATAATTGATACAATGATTATCTGTCAAATATGTAGCCTTTGGTTGTGAAGGGGAGAAGAAAAAGAAAAGGTGTTTGTTGTAGCTTTAACAATATGAAATTAAGATGTAAATCATCGCTTTGTACTGTATGCCAATTTATTTTTACAGCTGAAACAAAACAAAAACCAGGTTATCTGGTTACTTCAGAAAGTCAAGAAAGACATTTCAAAGAATAATGGCTATAAGACTTTCCAAGAATTTCTTGACAATCAACAGTATTCTACCAGAAATATCATGCTGTATGAAAAAATATTTGGCCGAACCTTTATAAGCACAGGGGGACTTGAAACTACCCAGGTAGGCTTTTGAATTTCCAACTTATATTTTTACAGACCTCTTGCACGTGAATGGTGGCTGTGGGGTTTATGTGATGTGTGCGAAATTCTTCCTTACGCAATTATCATTGCCATATCCTAAATAAAAGTTCCTGACTTCATGAGAGACTAAAGGTATATAATGTGGAGGTCTGGTGTACAAATTGATTATAAATATGTTAATAGTTCTTGTCAATTTTGAAATCTCTAAGAGCTCTCAACCAATACCTGGGTGAAATTAATAATCCCTGCTACCATTTATCTTTCTTCTTTCCTCAAAAATCTCAGGCATGATTAGAAGGGGTGTGTGCAATAAAACTCTTGTCAACTCAAAAATAGTTTGTGACTTTTAGAGAAAATGGAAGAAGTAGATGAAGAACAAAACTATTTGTACTTTATTCAACTCATGTAGATGTGTCTATGTTTGTAAAGAAAAAGAGAATAAGGGTGTTGTGTTTACCTTTTTTCTTATTGAAAAATATTTTGATTATGGATGGCCATTGAAGGTGTAATGATTTGGAAAACTATCATGGTGGTCTCAGGATTAAATGGCTTTGGTTAAATTTTCTTCTATTAAACCATAAAAAAAATGAAACAACTGTTTCATATTTGTGGCCTGTTTCTTCGAAGCGGAACTTATGTAGCACCGACCGTTTAGAGTTAAAAACGTTGATTCCATCAAATTCTGGATTAAGGTCATTTCGAAACAATCAAATCTTTATTTTTCATAAAAACAATATGTTATGGTTGAAATCAACATGTTTAATAATAAAATAGGGATTTTTATGGTCCCCCATCTCATTGCCTTCAATTATGAAAATTGGTATTTTTGACAATTTTTGAGTAAAATTTGAGACGTAAGTCAATTACCAAGCAGGACTACATGGGTATCGATAGAAAAGCAAGCCCCTCTTCTTTTTCTCATTAATTAATCACATGCCCTATTTAAAGACCATCTGGTCAAACGATTGATACGAATGAATGGACATGGGACAAGATTGAAGAATTTAGATTGCCACAGCTTAACAGGAGCATGTGGCCTTTCAAAGAGGAGTGTTGCCTCACTGGGTTATAGTAATTCTATTGTTTGATACATGGCTGGACAGTTCTTGAATACAAATCTGATTTTATGTAGTAAGTAATGTTGAGATGCACAGAGATGTTGAGGTTGGGGGAGGAGCCAAACTTAAACCTTGGTCGAATATGAATTGAATTGCTTTGTATTGCCTGATGTACAATGATATAATTTAGCTTATGTAAAATATATGGAGTATATTTTCTATCAAGAGATATTATCACACTGCCACATGCCCGATTCCTTGACGTGGTGCGACGGCTTGCGTGCCTTGTTTGAGCCGGAGGGCTGTAAAGTGTACCAGCTGGAATTCATATTTCTGTCAGGTTCAACATGCTGGGCAGACCAAAGAGTAGAGGCCAGACTAATTTGGGTGAAACGAGCAGATGGGGCCCGTTAGCCTCAGAAGGCTACTCATCTAGAAGACACTTTGATCACAAATCATGGGTAGATAGGACTCACAGCCTTGTTCGGCAACCTATCTAGGAGTGAACCTCCAATTTCAATCCTAGCCCTTCAAGTCTGGGGGTTGGGCAGAAGGCCAACTACCTCCTCCTGGAAAACCTAAAGCAGTTACAGAAATGACAACAGGGAAGGACGTGCCGGCTCGGTCGTCGCCCGGATCAACAAGGACCCCGCCTTCCGTTTTCCACCAGGATGGAGGTGTCAAGTTGGCTACTGGTGGTCCAAATGCTAAGATATCAACAAAAATTTCCCACTGGAATGCGAGGACTATGTATGAGACAGGTAAGCTGGCCCAGGTAACAGCAGAAATAATGGACAGGATAAGAACCAGATTGACCACCTAATGATAAGTAACAAGTGGAAACGGTCCATGCTCGACGTAAAGGTAAGAAGAGGGGCAGACGTAGGGAGTGACTGTAACCTGATGATAGCTAACATCAGACTTAAGCTGAAGAAGACCCATGCTATGAAAAAGATACAGCAATATTTTGACGTCAACCAACTCAACAATGCTGGGATCACGTCAAGTCTGCCTTTGTAGTCAGCCTTAAGAACCGATTCCAAACTCTTCAGAATCTGACAGACATAGATCAAGAAAACGAAGTGGAAAATGCATGTAGTAGTATAGCTTCAATGTTTTTAGAAAGTAGCAGAGTAGAATTGGGATATCGGAGGAGACAGCACAACAAAGATTGGGTTCAGCAGGAAACACTAGATGCCATTGTGGAAAGGAGAAGAGTTAAGAAGAAATTATTATAGATCATTTCACTACGATTGCGGGAGAAAGAAGAGAAAGCTTACAGGGAAATCAACAAGAAAGTGAAAAGATTGGCAAGACGGGACAAAAGAGATGCTATGGACAAACTGGCAATGGAAGCAGAAGTGGCAGCAGCAAAGAAAGAGCAGGGCAGCTTGTACAACATCACAAAATAAATAAGCGGCAAGTTCAAGGGATGCACATGTGGACCAATTAAAGACATGCATGGAAAGCTAGTAACATCGGAGAGGGAACAAGATGCTAGATGGACTGAGCATTTTAGAGAGACTCTTTACAGCCCACCACCTGCCAAGACAGCAGACATCTCTGAGGCTGAGGCAGACCATGATATTGATACTGCTCCACCATGAAAGATTTAAATTATTGCCGCAATCAAAACTCTCAAGAATGGTAAGGCACCTGGTCCTGACAATATCAACGCAGAAATATTTAAAGCAGACCCAGATGTTCCAGCTACCACCCTTCACCCCCTGTTCACAGCTGTGTGGGAAGGAGAAAAGGTGCCCAATGACTGGAGTAAAGGTACAATAGTGAAGTTACCCAAGAAGGGAGCTCTCAGTGACTGCAACAATTGGCGAGGTATCACCTTACTCTCTGTCCTAAGCAAGATATTGGCCAAGATTATTGTCAAAAGAATATCAGAAATCATAGACAGATTACTTAGGAAGGAACAAGCTGGGTTAAGAAAAGGAAGGAGCTGTTCTGACCAGATTTTGGTCTTAGAAACATTGTGGAGCAGTGCATTGAATGGCAAAGACAAATGTATGTCACTTTTGTGGACTTCGAAAAGGCCTTCAACAGCATACATTGAGAGAGCTTGTGATGTATACTAAGATATTACAGAATCCCAGTAAAGATTGTACAGCTAATCAAGAGCTTCTACATGAACTTCAGATGCAGCGAAGGAAATAGCATTGATTGTGAAATGAAGAAGGGTGTGAGGCAGGGATGTCTGCCATTCTGTTGAACATGGCTATTGACTGGGCCATGAGAAAGACCACTTTGGATACAGACAGATGAATACGCTGGACTCTCTTCACAAAATTGGAAGACCTGGACTTTGCTGACGATCTCGCTCTTATGTCTCACACACATCAGCACATACAAGACCAGACAGATCGATTAAACAGATTTGGTGGACGAGTTGGATTGAGAATAAGCACCAAGAAGACAGAAATGATGGTGTTGAATTCAACAGCACCAACACCAGTCAGGGTCAATAATGTTGACGCTTCTGACAGATAAGTTTACATACTTAGACAGCATCATTCTGCCTGATGGAGGGACCAAGGATGATATAGGCAGTAGGCTTGGTAAAGCCCGAAACGTCTTCAGAAAATTGAACAATACAAAACAAAGACGAAACTGAGGCTATATCAGAGTTGTGTCATGTCTACCCTCCTCTATTGACCAGAATGCTGGAGAAAGACAGAAAGCGGCCTCAGCAAACTCCGTACCTTCCACACCACATGCCTTTGCAGGATCCTTAGAATATTTTGGCCCCATCTAATTACAAATGATTTACTATGGCAGACTGGTCAAGATGACATGGCGACCATTATTAAGACAAGGAGGTGGAGATGGATAGGTCATGTGCTGCGGAGGGAACCCGATGCTATCTCAAGAATAGCGGTGCATTGGAAAAGAAAGAGAGGAAGGCCCAAGGTGACCTGGAGAAGGACGGTGGAATGTGAAATGAAGGCATTGAGAATAACATCGGGTTCTTTAACCAGAATGGCACAGGAGCGAGAGGAATGGAGAACCTTTTTTGCTGCCTTAAACACCACATGGTGTAATACTAGGAATTAGTAGTTGTATGTATAAGCTCAATTTATTGTAAATCACTAAATGGAATTAACAGTTGCCTAGTAGCTGTTTATACTTCCATCATCAAAACCAGTGAAAACGGTTCTCAGTCTTTGATCGGCATTTTCTCATAATTACGTTTTCCAATCTTTCCCTATTATACTCATCATATCTTCGTAATGAAAAGTCCAATCTTCATAAATTTGGTATCATATGAAAGTGCAGGTTCTGGGCTTTCTTAAGATATACATATCTCAAAACCCATAAATGCGACATATGTTCCGCTTCAAAGAAGCAGGTCTTATTCACAAGTTTAGAGCTTTAAAACAAATGATAAATATGCTGCATTATGTTTTCTAGGAATTTATTGCCATGTTAGATCTTCAACGAGGACAAAGGGTTTTAGACGTTGGAGGAGGAATTGGAGGCAGTGCTTTCTACATGGCAAAGGTTGGTTTTTACTCACACTTACAATTGTCTGTTACTCTTATAAGACAACAAGGCTCACATTTTCAATGTAATGATATACTATTGAGATCTTCAAAGTAGTCTGTTTTAGATATCTTTAAAAACTTTTTATATTTATTAAATTATAATACTTGCCCAGAAATGCAACTCATACAATTTATACCAGCCTTCCAATCATCAGCCCACAAGTTTAACAAAATTACATGTATGCAGATTGCATGTTTTGTAGGCTACATGCATGTTTCAATCTACACCAAGTCCTCAACTGTTTCTAAAAATTGGCACTTAATAGTGTATTGCTAATAATATAAAAATGAAGAATAAATTGAATAAAGATATAAATATAATAATGCAATATGTTATATTTCCAGGGTGCAAGACATGGATCCTAATAATCCATGCATATCTTGATTTTCAGTGTTCAAATCTGCCACTGATGTAAGCATTTTGGTTTTAAATACTTTTCAGAATTTTCATGTGACAGTATTAAGTATTGATCTGTCTTCAAACATGACCAGAATAGCCATTGAGAGAGCAGAAGAAGTTGGTATTGGACCAAATGAAGTCTCCTTTGAAATAGCTGATGCTACAAAACGAGAATATTCACCAGAATCTTTTGATGTGATATACAGCCGTGATACAATTCTTCATATTGACGACAAATTATCTCTCTTCAAAAAATTCTATGTGAGTATTGAAATCAAATAACGACTTACTTTAGTACTTGTAATTTGTTAATTTAAAAAAATAAAATTTCTTTTACAACTTTTCCTTATTAATTTTTTTTTCACATATAAAGATTTGGATTCTATCATTTATTGGTATTGTTATTTATCATTTTACATGTAGGTGTCAAATAAAGATTTGAAATTATGGTATATTTATTATATTTCTTTTGTTTATTTTAATTCATTTCAAGAAATTCCTGAAACCTGGAGGCAAAGTTTTGATATCTGATTATTGCTGTAGTCCTGATGAACATTCAGAAGTCTTCAAAAAGTATGTCAAACAGAGAGGATACAATCTCCTTGCTCCCAGTGCTTATGGAAAGGTAAGATTCATAATAGGGATCAATAGATAAATCATTGTTATTTATAAATTGGTATCATATTTTAGGTTCAGCGATATGGAAGTGGGGAGGAAAGAGATAGAATTTGAGATCTCAACTATGCATGAGAATGGATTATAAAAAAATCAATCAAACTACATGAATAAGATGCCATTGTGAAGACATTAGTCAAAGATATCATTTTTTGCTTTTTATTTTTCTTGTAAAGGTTTTGGAAAAGGCTGGATTTATTAATGTTAAGGCTGAAGACAGATCTAAACAATTTGCAGATGTATTGCAATTGGAAATAGCTAGAACAGAGGATATCAAGGATGATTTTATAAAGGTGAGAAATTTAATCCCATGTTGTGAATCTTTTACAGGGTCCGTACACAGGTCTTGAAAAAGTCTTGAACTTTGAGCAGGCAATTCAAGACTTGAAAAAGTCTTGAAAATTGCCTCTTTCTAAAGAATCTGTGACCAAGTCTTGAAAAAGTTTTGAATTGTCCAACTTCGTTGGCCTTGGCTTGGTTGAAAAAATGGGAGGAAAAAACCTTGCACAATTTTATTTTGTGAACTCGATTGTTTCGCTCGCGGTATAGTCTACCCTGCAGAACTGTCAGCACTCAGGGTTAGAACATGTTCTCGCCAACGCAATGAGATCTGTGGTACTAATTTACAGTCAAAGATTGGTCTGGTTGAAAGTACATGTGTTTAGACTGCCGTTAGATGTATATACATTGATCATTCTTTAATAAAAGCTATGCGTCGCCTCGGATAAAGTCCTTTAGTTCCACTCTCCCTTCCCTTTAATGAACTAGATACGGTATATGGATACTTTATGGAGGGGCTCATTCTCATTGCATAGTAATAGTAGATATAATAGTACTTAATCCCCCCCCCCCCAAAGCACAGACACACACAATCCGTTTCCAGCGCATGTTGAATCATGCACTAATCGCTTTGGCCAATCTCTGGTAGCCATCACTCATAGGAGCTTGGACTGAAATTTGAATGCATCATTAGCAACATACTAAATACAACGTGTTTCATTATAGATCTATTTTGTGCCGCTATATCTCTTCAACATGTAAAACTATATAAAGCCTACATTGTAGATTGGTTATGAAAAAGATGAGTAGGCCTACCTCGTTGAAACAATAATTGTATTAATTGCCTCTATTATTGATTTATCTTAAACTGGCATACTACCTCTAGAGTAGGCCTATTGCATGCTGAGTAGGAAGGACAAAAGGTTGTGTTGGAATAAGGGGTTCGTGTATGGGTCTACATATAACTTGATCAAAAGATGACTGCCCTGTTGATAGTTACTAGCATCTCAGGTCACATTGACCTTAGTGACCTATTTGTGATCTGTATGATTTTAACATTGTTGGCGATGTTGAGTACCCAGGAGGATTTGGTGTGGGGAGTGAGGTGAAAGGTGGAAAGTGTTGTCTTTACATTTTTATTTGTATTGTCCTTACTATAGAGACTCAAACCTTGTCTGAATGCTAGAGTAAAACACCTTTCTTAAATAAATTTTTCTTTATGTCCCAGGGAGGTGAGAAAGATTTTGGAATGCAATGGCTCACCAGGCACTGCTTGTCCTGTAAAGTGAAGTTATTTAGCTCATTTAATTGGCTGACTTTTCTCAAGATTATTAGATAAAAGAAGACTTAAAGCTTGATATAATGTTTATGACACATAATAATGGTTCATGATAATTTTTATGTCAGTCAGAAAATGTGAAGGATAAGAATGATTTGGTTCAATTAATCATAATTATATATTTTTCCCCTTTTTTAGGAATTTGATGAAAGTGGCTATCACCATATAGTGGATGGCTGGAAAGAAAAGCTTGAACGTGTAGAAAGAGGAGACCAAAGATGGGGACTCTTCTATGCTGAGAAAGCATAAACTGATTTAGGAAATAACTAGCCTTAATGAGTGTTTGAATTAGATGTACATAAAGAATGATTATATTAGGAAACAATTATTCACATATAAATGCTAATTTTTGTTGAAATTCTTGACCATATAAATATTTTTTTCCCCTGAAAATGGTAAATGAAATGTATTGATCTCTGTGTTATTAATGGAAAGCTCCTCATAAGTTCTTTTAAGGGTCATTTTATATCTAAACAAATTATATCAGCGAATAACAGAATAACATGCATATCATATCAAATTGAAATTTAAAAAAGTAATGGACTTAAAAGGATGGATTGTTTGCTATGTTACCAAGGTGCTTCATTTTGGCAATATGGAGGAAGAAGAGGAAGGGAAAAAATTAATTATTTTGTAAAACACCTTCTTTTATGCAAGGGTTTTTCTATTCTTTTCATTTGTAAACTAAAAGCTGGCTTTTATTGTGAATTTGATGAATACTGATTGGAATAGAGTATTTGGTGCATAATCTGTGCAAGAGAATTAGTTTTTATTAAAACTAAATCTCTATTTTTTAAAAATTCCATAAACTGTATTTGTGCAATATTGACAAGAAGATGGAGTGTCCACGCCTGACGCAAGCTAGGAACCGTTTTCTACCGGCCGGAGCACTGTCGCTTAAGTGTTTCTATTCAGGGGGCGGGCAATTGTGAAAGATTGCTCGGTTTTGGAAATTTGCTATCAGGGGCGAAGAGTTATGATCATTCTTTGGCATCACGCCGTCAAGAGCCCCTGCCGGGAGCTCACGGTTCCAATGCTAGCGCAGACAAGAACATAACTAGTCTTTTATTAGTAGATTATATTATTGTGTCGAAGAGACTGATAAAGGCAATAAAGGTATTGATGATGAGGAGGTGGAGGATGGGCATTGTTTATATATTGTTACCATTTTGTTAGTGGCGTGTTAAAAATCTGCCATAAATGGCAAAACAGATGAACTAAAAATAGTTCTAAATTGAAGCAAATTTGAGATCTGTATGCTGGTAATTAGAATTTATAGTGAAGATAATTTTCCTTCTTTTGCCTTTGCACAAAAGTTGACCCAAAGAGAAAATTCTAAGAATTTCTCACTCAAAGAGACAATTCAAGCTATCATTGTTTTATTGCAACCAGAAATTCTTAAAGTTTAATTTCAATCTGTTGGTATTTTGTTTTATGTATTTTTTATTTTGACTTTTGCAAGAAAGTAAGCGTTTAACAGACAAAAGGGGATAGGCCTGCTTAAATTTTCTTGAGTAAAAAGCTCATATTCATTTATTTGTCTATTTGTGGTTGATTTAAACAAGCTTTAGCGCTATGCAATAATGTTTGGAATTGAATAGTGCTGGTTCAATAAAAAGAATAAAAAATCCTTTTACGAGAAATTGTTTTTTTCTTTTATCTTGCAGGAAAAGTGAGAGGGGCGTTGAATTTTGTCGTTATTGTTGATTACAGTTGGTTCTATTTCATTTTTCAAAGTTGGGGCATGGCATCTACATTATTGTCAGAAAAAACATTTTAAAAATTATTTTAGGTGTTTCAGTAATTTTTGAAAAAAATTGATTTTCTTTACTTATTTATCCCAGAAGGGAAATTTGTCATTTGGTATTTACCATCACCGAGTGTCACTCATAAGAAAAGCGCCATAAACTTAGGCAATTTGTGTAAATAACCTTTCCCAAGAGTTAAACATGGTGTCTCCAATGAGTTTCAAACCCATGACCTTTGGCATGCGAGTCCAACGGCTTAACCGTTAGGCCACCCTGCCAATGAATTGCCATGGTTCTCCTGTTGATCTGGTTGCAAATAATCAAGATGTAATTTATTCAAACCACAAAAACAAAAACATTATAGCCTAGTTAATTGAATAAGCTAAAACTTATGAAATGAAATGAAACTCTTTTTTTTTCTTCTCATTACTTTCTTACACACAATATGCACACATTGCAAACATCATACATATGAAATTTCATCATGACTATCCTCTGTACATTAAATACAATGTGAAAGATTCTTCTTAGAAAAAATTAATATAGTATTGATTTGCGTACATAACTCTATTTAGACTTTAATAACTTCTTTTAGGTTGTAGTATGGCTGCTTATATTTATTTGGCCTTTTGGAGTTGCAGTTCTCTCACTACTTAAAATATTCTTTCTGACTTCCCATTTATCTCTTTGTCTGTATATCTCCCTATCCGTTTGTCTGCCTCAGAATCTCAATCTCTCTCTCCCTCCCTCCCTCTGTCTCTCTCTCCCTCTCTGTGTGTCTGTCTATCTGACTCTATCTATCTGTATATCTATCTCTCTATCTCTCCCCCCGTCTCTCTCTCTCTCTCTCTCTCTCTCTCTCTCTCTCTCTCTCTCTCTCTCTCTCTCTCTCTCTCTCTCTCTCTCTACATATCTCTATCTATCTAGCTGTATTCTATCTGGTCTCTGTAATTTTGCTAGTCCTTTTTAAAATATTTATGATCACCGCTTGACATTGCAAAATTTATGGCACAACATTGTTATTGTATATTATTAAGTGTTGTTGCCTCAAAGGCTTACTGAAAAATGGCTGTTGATTATTTATAAACTTTTACCAGGAAATTTCTGCGTTTTAGCAGAATGCATTGTGTCTTAATGTTATGAAATAAAAATCCTTTTCTATTATATTTCTATATTTCTATTTCTATATAGATATGAAAATATAAAAAAATGAAATAATAAATAAATGTATTAATTATAGTTAAACAACAAGGATGAAAATGTTTTTCTTTACTCTCTGAGAATGTGAAACATTATTTACTTATATGTGTTGTTTTTGTCCTTTTATTTTTTCTGCGTCCTTCATGGATTTGGATGCAGTGTTATACTCACCATCTCTTAGCAGACAACATCACAGGCATGAGAAGAATCCTCCACAGAGTAGATCAAATGGAAAAAAAATGGTCTTAAGCTGAATGCTAAGAAACCAATAGTTATGCATCTTAGACAGGAAAGACCTGATGCAAAAATACAAATTGACAACATCCAATTAGAAGAAGTAAAAGATTTCAAGTATCTTGGGTCAATAAAATCAAATGACGGAACCTGCTCAAAAGGTGTGAAGAAAAGAATCAGTATGGCAAAATGAAAAATGACTTGTCTGAATAACATCTGGAAAGACAGAAATATTCCAACTTCACTGAAAATAAATCTCCTGAAAAGTCTCATATGACCAATTGCCATTTATGGTTGTGAAGCCTGGACCCTCAAAAAACAAGATATAAATAGACTGAATGCAGCTGAAATGTGGTTCTATCGCAGAATACTCGAGTAAAATGGACTGAGAGAAGAACTAATAAAAGTGTCCTCGAAGAGCTTGGCATTCAGATGGAACTGAATACAGAGATATGTTGGACATCCAATAAGAGTATTAAGACACAAAAACAACAACTTGATGTCAACAGTACTACAGGGAAAGATAGAGGGAGGGAGAAAAAGAGGACGACCATCAGTGTCATATCTCTCCAATCTGAAGGACATCACAGGGATGAAAATGCATGAGGTGGTTGATAAGACCAACAACCGAGAAGAATGGTGTCAGGTTGTCACCAGCGTTGCAGCAACCATCGACAGCGGTGCTGCTGACAGGTAATAGGTAATCAGTTTTTAGAAAAGTGGTATTAGTCGTCAAAATGTGCTTTTATGCTCACCAGGTGAGTGCAAGGAAACATCCAAGTCAAGGATAGAATACATGTACAACCTAATTATCATGATCATTATCATAAGATCCTTTTAATGAATTGATATTGTCAATAATTTCATGTACATGTATTTATGTTTTGAATTTGTCAAATAGGCCTACCCCTACTAAACAGATAAATGAACATTTGAATAGGCAGATTTGAAAATCTGTTTTCTTTCTATTGTGATACGTTCTGAAATATTGAATCTTTTGCAGTTCTTTTCCTCAATCATGAGGTTGATGTAAGATATAGTATTTGAGCAGTGCTAGGAATTGATAGTGATACTGATAGGGCCCATATCTTTTGGCTGAGAGAAGTCAAATACAACCTAAAGGCTCAAAAATAAATGTCCAGAGTTTGACAGCCTATAAAATAGAACACATCATTAAATCAATGTGAAATTTTACCTAATACATGTAACACTTATAATACTCTTTAAATATTTGAGTAGATAATTTCACAGAATTTCATTCATAATCAGAGATTTGATTGCCTTTGATGTATGACTTAACAAAAATCTAAAAACAGGATCTCTCTTAATTGCCATAAATTGCTTTTTGTACCCCCCTTTTGGAAATGTTCATGATTTTGATAGACAACTGAGTGAAACAGAAGAGCATCATAGTGATCTTGAAATTTGATTCAGTTTTTCAGTTTTCGTGGTATTACATTCCTATTCAGAGCATTTACATTATCTTTACATTGTCACTTGGATTCTAATAAACTCTTCATCTGGTTGATTTATTGTTCAGAAATTCTGAAAGAGTTAAATTAATTGAGATTTTAGGCTAAATAGTCTTGTAAATATAGATTTAGACTTTAAATCTAGACTCTAAGTTTAATTCTAGATCTACATCTATCGTCGATCTGTCGATCTAGATCTAATACTGCATTTATTGCTTATAAAATTAATGGTTATTAGTCATGGGGATAAAAATGTAGGCTACATTTGACTCCACATAATTTGAACTCAAAGTCAACTAGGTTTGTTGTTTTTTTTCTTTGGCTTTGTTGAAAAAATCTAGGTTAATTTGAACTTTTTCTGGCCCAATTTGGATCATTTGAAGTCATAGTTTAAATTTTCACGATATTAATGGCCGTAAAAGAGTGTCTCAAACATCCATCAACTTTACTCCATTCTTAATCGGGCCCTAGACTTAGTAGTAAAAGGCTGACTTGTTATTCCATTCCATTCAGTTAAGAAAGATGCAGCAAGCACGAATGCCCATTATTACAAATGTTACAGGTCATCACACTTTTTTGAAAGATTTATGAAAAGAGTTGTCAATGATATGTTTGGGGAGATTGTTCCATTCTGAGGTTGTGCGGGGTGAAAAACCTTTTCTTGCGTATGTCTGTTCTTGCGTGTTATACATGTATTGTTATTTTGCTGCTGTGATAATTCCTCATTGGGTATTTAGTTTGCTGGGGTATGAAATAGGATGGCAGTGTGATGGCTCCATTGATGATTGTGTGTAGTTGCGTCAATCTGTTGTGCTTTCTTTGTTTTTGTAAAGGCTTAAATTGGTGTTTGTCTAGGCACTGGGGAACACATCTCGCATACTCACATCTCTACAATTTGTGGCAAATTTTGTTGTCCTGTTGTGGATGTCCTCAAGTGGTCTTATGTCGTATTTTTGTAGATGAGGGTCCCAAGCGCAGCTGGCATACTTTACGACAGGTCTAATCAACGATATGTGTACTCCTGTGCCTTCACACTTTGTGGGCATTAGTGGAGGTTTCGTTTGATAAATCCAAGCTATCTACATATGTATTTGCTTTTGTTACAATGTGATGTAAGTGCTTGTAATGTCTTGTCTGTTTTAATTTTAAGTCTGTTCATTAACCCTTGACCCTATCAAAAAGGGAAGTAACTAATTCATGTTTTTTTATTTCCCGTCAACAAGAATTACAGTTACTTCCCTTTTTGATAGGGTCAAGGATTAATGAACAAAGACTTAAAATTAAAACAGACAAGACATTATATCCCTCTCCTTCTTGGTGAGAAAATAAAATAAATTTGAGTCAATCAAAAAAAAAACTCTTGTGAAGACTGTCTTGTCCTAAATTCAGAAAGTTTCCAAAATATGCAAACGAAATAGGAGTTATTCTGTCCTGTCGAAGACCAGTGACAAACTGATTATTAATTAAGCACAACAGCGAAATCCAGGGAACTTGGATTCATGATAAGACGAAAAGAAAACAAACGATAGATTATTTGCAAAAGCATAAGAAAATGATTTGCAAGTCCATAAGAAAAATAACCCGTTAACTACTAGTGCTACTAGTGCTGCGCTAAGAGCACTAGGACACACAGTGGGAGTCTGAGCTCTGAGCCTTACGTGACTCCGCACTGGCTAATCTAATTCTACCTTTCTACTGTCTACTAGTGCTGCGCTAAGAGCACTAGGTCACCTAGTGGAAGTCTGAGCTCTGAGCCTTACGCGACTTCGCACTAGC
>JASKDV010212893.1:0-10222 GCA_032466395.1 Aegires albopunctatus | reverse complement strand
TCTCTCTCTCTCTCTCTCTCTCTCTCTCTCTCTCTCTCTCTCTCTCTCTCTCTCTCTCTCTCTCTCTGTGTTTTCTTTTTAATCTTTTAGGATTTCATTACATAAATGCTGTACCAAATTTTGCTTTGCTTGCTTTTTTGTTTTTGAATTTTAGAAGAAGAAAAAACCATTTTATGATTTTGTCTTGCCAGACATAGACATTTTTATTTTTTACTTTATTGTGTGTTTATCCTGCCAACTTCTTACCTGTAAATAGGCTTCTATCATTTTATCACCTTATTATCATCATCATGCTCGTTTACTTGGGAGATAGGAAATGGTTGGGAATGTCATATACATATATTATCATCTTTCCCATCAGGTGGTTTTTAATTTTGCTGATCGGAGGGTACTGCTAGAAGTTGCTTAATTTTGTGCTTGTGTGAGCATGGGTGTGTGCTTGTGAATATAATTATTGTTACCAATATGGACATTTTTTATTTATTTTTTGGCTAATGTTTAAAGACAGTTTAGGTGTGGTGGATGAATTAACAAAAAGAAGTGTGCAAAAGCCACACATTTACCTGAAGTTGAAAATCTCACCATTTTGAATATTTTGTTACTAATAATATGCACTAGTGTCTTTTATCGGAAAACCTTTTGGTAAATATAAATATAATTGCAAATAAGTAAAAGTTAGGGCCACACCACACTAGCAGTTAAAATGGCAGATCGGGCCTGCGCAGTTACTGCACAGTTCTCCTTCTGTTTATATTGTTTGAGCCCACACATTACATAACCACAGAAGATCAACATGGTTTCAAATGAGAATGAGTTTGCATTAGCCTGTCTAGCTCTGAATGAATCTGTGGGCGATTCACAGATCATCTATGGAACTATGCAGTAACTGAACAGTTGGGGACTGCATAGTGTGTGATGGCCATTAGATAACCAGTTGAGACTTATGATATTTCAAATTAATTCAATAATAATAAATTTATTTTATAGCATGAAGCCGTCAGAAGCTCTCTTTAACTATTAAGGTTTTATCAATCAGGCGTTGTATGGATGTATTGTAGTTAATTTGTACCACCAATTTGGTTGTGTTTTTACTCTTCTTTTTTCTTTTACTTATACTTGTCACCAGGCAAACACTTTTAAGAATCATATGCAAAACGTCACCGCTCTACGGTGTCCTCGTTCGTCAAAGTGTTCCCATTTTAAAAAAAAAAATCCTTTCTTCTTGAAGAATTTTCTTCCTGTCACAATCTCGATGGCAAAATAATATTATTATAGTCTTTTCATGTTGATTTCTCAATCTCTCATTGAGTCTGTATTTTTCAATATCTTTAACAAAACGCTACTTTATTCTTGAAGAAAGATTTATCAAGACTTTTCCTTTTTACATTTGATATCGCCTTTCTAAAGCATGACACCCAAATTGTTTGGTGTTTTTTTGATGCAAGTTTTGACTTTTGTTGATTTGTGTACTTGTTTTATTTTCAAAATGTCTTTTTATATTTTTGGTAGAAAAATAAAAATATATACTTCTGAAATTTTCCATTGCATGTTTTGTTTGTATTTTTTTCACAATTACATTTTGCTGTATTTGAAAACTAAGGATGCCAAAACAATCTGTCTTATGGGATGCTTGGATATTTTTATCACAACTACTCGTGAGATTTCCTGTGTAGGTTCCGGGCTCCTCAACTGAGACTGAGAGGAAAGAATTGACCCACTGCTGGTATCTCCTTGCATGTTGTAAGAGGCGATTAAGGGTTGAGTGAGAGCTTCTGTACACTATCCTCTGTCTTTCAGGCTCTTTAATCCCCTTGGAGGAGGGGGGAGAGTTTGCATGGGAGGACTGAGAGGCATATACCTGGTGGCCATCCCTCATTTCTATGCATTGCTTGGCTTGGCTTAAAAATACTATTGGGGTCACTCGCTATCTAGAAGGACTAAGTACCTTTGAACATAAAAGGAGTTAGTATTGTTAATGGTTTTTTTAATCTGTTAATCATCTATATTAAGTTAATAGGGTATGGGGCAGAGGGGTTTCAGATAAACAATATTTAATACATTAAGAATATGAAACAACCCCACTTTGAGACAGAGACAAGTCTATAGCACTACAAGTTCAGGAACGGTGAGCTCTAGATAGACTTAATTAATTGCGATCTCTTTTTAGATATTCGATGATTGATTGGGTTCGAAAATTGCTTTCTCCTTGGGCATGGCGAATCGGTGCCGTCGTAGAGGTGGCAGGTTCATTCCCCTATACATCACTAGATTTTTTTCATTTCTTTCCTTCTTTAGATTCAATTCTTGTCTCTGTCTCTAAGGGGTTATTTCATATTCTTAATGTTTTAATATTGTTTCTCTCTTATGTTACTGTTATTATTACACAATATATTGTACTTATTATTGGAAGTGCTCCTCTACTTCTGTTCTTTAATTTTTTCCATGGATGACCCTGGAGGTTGTAAGTCCTGCCCTTAAACTTCAAATAACTACCGGTATATGTAACTGCTCACTGGCAGGTGAAAAATCACCACACCCACACCTGCAATGTCAACACTGATTCTGTCAATATGCCTCTTCTAGGATTTGATTCTTAAAAATATCATGTTTTCAAACCCTTGATCCAATTTTCAAGCTGTTTCTCTACTTATTGAGATATTTATAAAATGTTTTCAAGTTTAAATAATCCTCCATTTCAATCAAGAAGAAATATGGAAAATTAAAAAACCTGCAAACTACGTATTTTAACTACTCTCACTGACAATTAGTAGATATGGCGAAAGTAACACTAGCAGTAGTAAATAAATTTCATGAACACTTCGGCAGACCGTTTTTCCAGACTTTTTCTGGATCGGACTACCACTATAATCTGCCGACATGCAAAGGCAAAAGGATGTACATGTATCTCCACTTTGTTCACTTTTGAGAAAAATGAAACTTTAAAAAAGAAGGCATGTCAAAAGAAATGAACACTTTAATTCAAAACATAGAAAATACCATTTCTAATGGAGATATACCGCTCTGTTTTTGACACATGACAAGGATGTGTATGATAAGCCCAATGAAACAAAGATGCCAAACATCCATCAGTATTTGGAGATATGTCCCTTTGCCTTAGCACAGTATTATTGTGGCAACCATAATCCAGAATCTAACCAATCAATATCATAACAAAGAGATCATCGTGGTAATGTTGACAGATTGAATTTATTAAATCTAGAAGACAAATCATAACATAAATAATAATAGTAATATTGATAATAATAAATATTAACATAAAATGACCATGACTGAAGAACAAACGCCTTAAATAAAAGGCATAAGAGCATCACAATTTGCAAAGGTGAAGGGCAGAATTAAATAAACAAATCAATCAACAAAATAAACCCCAACCAGCCATGACACTATTTTCACCTTTATAAAGTAATTGTCAATCGAACTCACATTTTTATTGGTTTGCATGATCGGGGAGAAATGAACTCTGACTACCGAGCTGACTAGGTTGACACTGTGTGGACTATAATATAATTTGACATCAGAGCAGTGCAGTGGTTCTTAACCCTTTTTGAGGTACCAAACCTTCCAGTTTCATACGCGCATTCACCAAATGTTTCATCACCAATTTACACAATGAGTCAGGTGTGTCTTGACTTCCACAGTAGAGGCTCCGCCGAACCCTTGAAACCGACTTACCAAACCCCTAGGGGTTCAATAGAACCCAGGTTGGGAACCACTGCATTGGAGTTTTTAGAGCACAAATTTAGTAATGAGCCTAGTGCTGATAAATAAAAAGTTGGAAGGGAAATCTTCCAGACATCAAATAAATGATTTATGTTTACAATTTACCAGTAGTTGAATTTTTCTATAAACTATTTTGACTCTTTTCTAATAATAGGCAAGTAAAAGCAGCATAATTATCATTATTGGTATAATTTGTTATATGTCCCTTTTACATCCACTCTAGCATTTAAAAAAAAAAACCAAAAAAAAAACGTGACCACGATTCCAATCACACTATCAACTTTATAAGTAAGGCCGCCAATCAATTTGAAATTAGAAGTAAAAAAAAAAGAAAGAAATAAAATGCCTTGGAATAGAATCCTTTCTAGTAAAAAAAAAAAAAAGGAATAAAATGCCTTGGAAAAGAATCCTTTCTAGTTAAAAAAAAAAAGGAATAAAATGCCTTGGAATAGAATCCTTTCTAGTAAAAATAATTTTAAAAATGCCTTGGAATAGAATCCTTTCTAGTAATAATAACTTTAAAAATGCCTTGGAATAGAATCCTTTCTAGTAAAAATAAAAAATAAAATGGTTGCAATGAAGATACAAGTACAATAATGTTAATAATAACAACACATGAAAGATCAGGTTCAATTCAATTGAAATACAACTGGCCAGATTTGCCTGACTGATTCATTCTAATGTTTCTGAAATAATGATTTTACAAGGGGGACAACCTGTCTGGATCTCATCTTAATTGAGATTGAACACATGCGAACAGCTCTCAAATAAGATAGTGAATTCATGAATGATAAATAACTCCGTAATCTTAATGCAAATCCTACGATCTAATCTTAATTTTTATCATTGACACATTATATTGAAAGATATCAGTATTTATTGAAAATGAATGACTTGAATTCCAAGTAGGCCTACTAGAAGTGCAATAAGAATATCCAAGAGAAGTG
This sequence comes from Aegires albopunctatus, assembly GCA_032466395.1. Lineage (NCBI taxonomy): Eukaryota > Metazoa > Mollusca > Gastropoda > Nudibranchia > Aegiretidae > Aegires > Aegires albopunctatus. The sequence goes on along the minus strand of JASKDV010212893.1, from coordinate 5,534 downwards.
ATTATTAGCCAAGTAAAGGAATGAAGCGATGATATCAGTGATAAGAAGAATTACATTAAAAATGCTTCGCAACGCGTTAAGGCCTTCAGCTAGAATAAGGAAGGTTCTAAGGAATAAGGAAGGTAATAAGGAAGGTTCAAATCAACTAGGCTCTTGAAGAGTGAGATGAATGTAACAAACTACATGATGTACCTAAACTTAAATACCAATAAAATCTATACAGTTTAATTCTCTATCAAAACTTATAACCTAAGCGTACATGATAAGACAAGCCAAGCAGCCAACAGTTGGAGGCTTATTGTTGTAATGGAACAAAAAAAAAATTTAATTAGAGATTATTTCGATTACAACAAGCAGCCTTCAATCAACTCAGCTACCTGGCTTATTATTCTTATTCTTATGTATGCTTTGCTTATAATATAACCCATTGCCAAGTGAAAGCTATTATTATTATATATTACTATATTGAACATTTTCCAGACTAGATCATAGCAACCCATTCTCTCAATGTTCCATTTGTGTGTATGTGTATGGCTTCATTCCTCACTAAATGACATTTTCTTTTACCCTCATGGTAATTTATTATTGTACGTATGGCTATCACCCAGCTGGACAACATTCAGACTTTTCATTACGCGACACCGACTTTCTCTTCATGATATTAAATACATTAAGAATACGAAATTATTGAAATTACCCCCTAGAGACAAAGATCACTAGATTTTTTTGTTTGTTTCATTCCTTCTTTAGATTCTTGTCTTTGTCTCTAGGAGGTTATTTCATATCCTCAATGTATTGAATATTTTTTATCTGAAACCCCTCTGCCTCAAAACCTATTGACTTTCTCTTCATTCCCAGCTGTCAATCGCACCAAGGGAACAGATTATAACTTGCATTCATGCCCCTTCATCACTGACAAGAAACTTACAAAATAAATAGCATTCATTGTTTTTGTACAATTGTAAGAAAACCTTGAATGGAATTACTTTTAATTTACATAGACTTTTGATTTTCATTGTCTTCACGTAGATACAAAATGATCCGACAGAAAACATGTCGTTCATATTTTACAATATTTACCAAAACATTTAATGTAAAAACCAAAACAAAACAATCAAGTGTGGAGATATTCACTTCTTGCACGGAGCCATCGGTTTGTAAAGCGAAAAAGAGCGTTCTTATATAGCGCGTTTCCACTAAATGTGCTCAATGCGCTTTATAGTTTCCCTGGCAGGCCATTGCAATCCAAAATCCTTCTCAACCCCCAGGGGGCATACAGAAGTGTGATCCGATGAACGGTGCTTCACTCTAGCGTACTGACCATAACTTCCTCTACCTTAAGCCAGGTACCCATTTTACACCTGGGTACGGTGAGGAGATGCATGTAAAGAGTCTTTCCCAAGAATTCAACATCGCGCCCAACCGGGATTTGAACCTTTAAGACTTATTTTCGTTTCTATTATCATTATCATGGGGTTGTTGAATGTTATAAATCATTTAAAATTAGACATTATTCTACAATGAGAATAGGACAAATCTTGAATGACTTTTTTATATCAGCAGTTGGTTGTTCTTATTCTATTCTGCCTCCATAAAGAACCAAAAAACGACAGCCTTTCAGAGGGATGATAAATTCAACATCCTAATACAGTCTAATCCAGACTTCTGTAATCCGAACCATTTTCTGGGAACTAAATTTTGTCTTATTATTAATTCTCAGTATTACCTAATCCAGAAAATTCTGTAATCCAAACAAATTGCCGGGAACGGAGAAGTTTGGATTAGAGAGACCAGACTATTTTTAGAATTATTCTCTGTAGGACTTAAAAGCACAAGAAGATGTGAAGCATGTGATGAGAGAGACTCACAATAATCTCCATAACATGCCAATTTCCCGTTGCCTAGGATACACATCTGACAATGTGAATCATTTCATTTTAAAGGTTTCTGGTTCCATTTATTGTGTCCAACTGTCATTCATGAACAATTCGTTGGTTTCAAGGAATGAGCATTGGTTTCAATTTCAATCAAAGATTAGCTACAAAACAGTGCAGTTAGGTTACAAGTTAGAGTGAAAAGAGAGAATTTGAGCTAGCCATAAGAACATCAGATATGTCACTCCCAAAAAACAGTAGCATTTCACCAAATACTATCCTGATTGCATCTGAATTCTGCCATTCACTCAAACTCAATAATCTCTACATGCAAATTAAAATCTTCATCGGTGGGAAAGACAACGACAAAAAACGACAACTATCTTTACATGTAGGCATTGTCCATTGCACTGGACCTCCTTGATTGTATACGTATGAATGACATTGACAGACATGTATTACAAAAAGCAGCAAGAAGACAATAGACATAGTTTAGACCGCTATCAAGACAGACTTGGATGGCTGTCCCAAGAACATTTGTGTGGGCACAAGGGAAAATCTTTCACATCTCGTAAAAGCTAATTTCATGTTAGGCCCTTTCAAAGTTGAAATATGACATTTCAAGGAAATGTTTTTGGTTTTTACAGAATCTGATAGTCCAATTATCAATCTTGATCTTGTAAGTAGATTTATCAAAATAACAACCTTTAAATATGTTTAATTTTGTATTTTGTGAGGCAATCTATCTCCTTGCATTGTTGTTTTCCAACTTTAAACTCATTTTTTTCAAAATTGGGCGCACTAACTTTTGAACCAGTGAAGATATTCAGCTCAAATAAAATGCATAAAGTTCAGAAAAGATAAGGATTTCAGGATCATTCATTATCTACATTTTACTTTTTGGGTTGATAGATGTGAAGGGTTTACCTGTGCACCCATACGTTTGTTTTTAGCAAAGAATGCTCGTTCATCAGTGGCGCAGTTCCGACTACAGCATGAGGTTTATGAACATATACATGTTGCTAAAATCATCAAATGAAAGGCGACATAACATGTCAAAGTTCCCATAAGCATGGCATACATTGCACTTCTTTCGATTCAGACAACATAGCTGATAACAATAATGATAATATATTTGCTGTCATTCCTTAAACATAAGACTCCAAATTTTGACATGTTCATTCTTGACCAAAACAGATGTGGAGACTACACACCCCATTCTAGTCTGGAAAGCTTTGACCAAATGGAAATTGTAACTTTATGACAAGATTAAAATGCATTACAATAACAACGATATTCTGCCCCTTTTTTCCCCCGATCTAAACAAAATTAAAACTTAGGCGGTGGGAGTGGGAGCAATGCCTTTAGAGAAGCATGAAGCTAATTGATTTATACATTAGGAATTCTTCTAAAATCGCAAGATCTGTACTAGGCAATACATTTCAAGGCTTAAGACACAACTTTCCATGATCATGACAAGAAGTGTGCATTGGGAAGGTGAGGCGAGTAGAAAACAGGTGGTTCAGTGCATAGATAGAGGTAAAAACAGAAGCACTTATTATTATTATTATTATTAATACTATTCTGCACATAGATCTACCAGAAAGTATTACAAGTCAACAAGCATGGTTAAAAATAGGTGTGGAACGACTAGATGTCATTGAAAAAAGAGTGATTCCAATACTAAAATAATGAACTATTTTGCTTTTTAATGATAAAAACTAAAAATCCTGAGAAATATCAGTTACATCAAATCACTACCAGTACAAAGAAAATTGGGATGAACGATAAAACTCCCTTGAATTTTATTTCAATTAATCAACAACAAAAATAATTTTAAAAATGTTTCATTTCATAGACACATGTGGTGTGTTTTTGATCAAATTTTAACCTAGCCACTGAAATACGCAGCTTTGAATTTTAGGCATCTGACTTTAACCCAAGTTAAAAAAATTTCTTCCTTCAGAGTGACTGGCTGACAGATGATAGACTTATAAGATATTCATTTCCTCATAGTGAATGAAAGACAAATTGTCCATGATGGCAAGAAAAGAATAAAATCAAAATAGAAAAGAACGACCTTTGTTTTCAATTACATAAACGTATTGCATAGCAGATGAAGCAAGATCATGGTCACATAATCCAAATTTACTTTCCGACATTGGGAGGGGTTTTATTAACAATAATAGAACTTCATAAATTTAAATTATAAAACATGAAATGACACATCGTGCTCACACTAGCTTATCAACAATTAAAAACTTGTAACCTGAATGAAGCCTGTTACGCGAATGCAGATCTCTAGGATTGAAGGGGTCAGAACAACTAGGTTGTGTCACGTGACATAAGTTTTGACAAAAAAGTGTGGACCTAACCTTGATGTGCCATAATCTGTTGCCAACTTAACGTGATCAGCCCTCCACATGGTTTAGCTTTACTGTTTCATCATTGATATAAATAGATAGCCCACGCTATAAACTGTAGGATATTGGGTAGTCTGTTTGTAGATGAAATGGACTTAGCCTTGTCGTTGTTCTGACCCTCTCAAATATAGAAGTTGGAAATAGATCTATGCACATGTTGGGGAACCACTTTCGTTTTGCTCTAAACCCTAGAGCTTTTGTTATGATTCATGACTACACCACACCTTCTACCTTTTGAAATCTAACTCCGATTCCCTGAGTTGACTGTCCTGCTGTCAATGTCAATGTTTTATGCCTCCTGTGGTTACAAACACCGTACAAATTGAAAAGAGCCTCGTAAAAGAAGTGTGCTTTAATGTTCCTTCCACCCTGACAAAATGGTCAGGAACGAAAAAATTTCTTTATATAAAGAATGATCTCCCACCCTCCTTGTCTGTGAATGCGATGAGAGTGAGAATGATACAAAAAACAATTCTAATTTCAATTTAACAGCGAGAGCTAAGTTGAGTGGAAGAAAAGAAAGAGAGAAGTGGATGAATAAAGAAAAGTAAATTAAAGTAAAGTAAAGTTTCCCATACTCATTACCGAGCGTAGAGGAATTCAGGAGTAGAGTCCCAATCTTTTTAGGCATACGGCTTTGTGTATTATTTCGCCATTGCTTTCCACGCCGACTTTACTTTCGTCCGATTTTAAAGAGATCTAGCTACCCATTCACTGTTGGGTCAACGGGGAAGCCACGAGAAAAATCTGCTGGGACTGAGGGTTTTAACCCAGGGCTCGCAGTTTGGCAGCCCAACGCTCTACCGACTGTGCTCCCTGACCTCCTTGTGAAAACTACGGAAGCTGAAATAAAAGAAGAACGGAACATCGCAAGGGAAATTCTGATATGAAGACTAATTATAATTAAAAGAAAAAAGGTGGAAAAGGATAGAGAAAACCATCTCACTATCTCTTCATTGTCACATTTTATCTGGTGATCATGTCTACACTTTGCAAAGATCTGTCAAAAAAAAGTGGTTTAGTTTTCTCAATGAAATTACCTTGGTAACGATTAAAGAGTCTAGGATCAGAACAGTGACATCTTGGTAGAAAACTGTAAAGGTAAGAGCAAGGTGAAGATTTGTGTAAACTGTAAAGGTAAGAGCAAGGTGAAGATTTGTGAAAACTGTAAAGGTAAGAGCAAGGTGAAGATTTGTGTAAACTGTAAAGGTAAGAGCAAGGTGAAGATTTGTGAAAA
>JASKDV010212882.1:0-10223 GCA_032466395.1 Aegires albopunctatus | reverse complement strand
CTCTCTCTCTCTCTCTCTCTCTCTCTCTCTTCTTCTTCTTCTTCTTCTTCTTCTTCTTCTTCTTCTTCTTCTTCTTCCACACTACCTCTATATTTCTTTCTCTTACTTTCTCTTCCGCTCTCTCAGTTTAAACTGCGGCTTTTTTATAATCCTTGGGAAAGAAAAGAAAGCCTCTCCCTTATTATTTTCCTTGAGCGAAACATTTAGCAAGATATTCTAGATTAAATAAATCAACCTTTCATTGCTAAGTTATTATTAACGTCATATTTTTCTGTTGCAATCCGTGATCTCCTTAAAATGGAACATACATCTTTCTTGACAAGAAAATGATCGACGCCGTAACACTTGTACAAGAACGAAATTCAGAATCTGATAATCGATCAATGGTCACCCTATCAATCCCATATAACAATTAATTGAGTGACATACATACATTTTGGTATTGACCAAAGTTCCGGAATACATTGTTTCCAATACTACAACCTGCTGTTGTTTAGTTGAAAACTACTGCACTTTGCGATATGCCACTAAAGTTGTACAGGATATCGGGAGTGACAAAACCATCGACAATTCATCTCCTAAACTTAATGTAAGGACATGCCATTTTTTTACAAAGAGAGCGATAGTAAACACAGCCTTCTTTTGAGTAACATCAATCAAATAAACTAGAAAAGTAAAACACATGGTATGACATTGTTACAGAAAATGGAGTCTTGGCGCCATTTATCGGCGGCATATCAAATCGTAATCAAACAACAATCAGAATTGAGATCTCGTAAGAACTATAATAATGGCTCGAAATACAATTACAGTAGAACAATACAAAGTACTTTGAAGTAGAAATAATAATATTACTATGATAATCTGATCATTATCAAGAATAAAAGACTCACAAACGATGCACAAGAAACGGATTTACACAATATAAATGCATGAATGGCTTTTTCTCTCTTTTTTTTTTTTAATTTTTTTTTAAATATATAAACTGATAATAATTTTAAACAAGAATAATTCTTACTCAAGATTATAATAATGAACTTAAAGCTGACCACCAGGAATCGTCAGAAATAACCTCTGTCTAGAAATACGTGTAGTATGCATGCAGGACGATCGTGTAATCGAATATCTTGTTTGTGTTTTAACTTGTACGAAAGCTGAACAGGTTCTCAATGATGATTTAGTGATTTGATCAATGACGGACTGACTGAGGCAGATACGTATTTCATTAAGATGTTAGCGTCTCACAACGTCAAGTTTTATTGAAGACATAACAAAATTATCTTTGAAACATTCTTTTCTGAACGGGTAAGACCTTTCCAACGTTTGGATGATCGATGTACTAAGTCCAACTATTATTTGGAGCAAGGGAAAACTCTAGAACCGTTGCTGGCATCCAATGTATGATTGATCGATGCAGAGCAAGCTGCAAGAGGAAGAGAACAATATTAGACCAATTTTTGTACTAGCTGAAGTGATACCTTATGAAATCTTATTAAAGGCAAAAAGTGTCAGCCGTTGATTTCAAGAAACACCTGCAGTCAGTTATCACGATTAATTTCGCCGTCAACAGGTCTGGGGGGATTCAGGAAAACGCAATGGTCTCCTTTTCTTTCCTTCCACTTTCATTGGTCTCCCGTACCTTTGTTAAAGATAATATACACGACAATCATTGATCGGGCTGAATAATATCATGAATGAAACAAAACCTTAGAACAACCGAACGTAATCTTTATAGTCACCGCAGTCAGGATGTGTCTGAGTGTTCGGCCTTGGTAATGTGTTCGCTGATGGAAGATTCCCGTACCCAGACATCTGATAAACGTGTTGTGATGTTACATTACCCATCTGATGTGTATTGGACATTCCTGGAATTTGCATGCCCGACAGTGAATACGGAGATTCCATGTTGCTGCCATAATGAGGGTAGCTGTTGTAGTTCTGCTGGGCATACTGAGGTTGACCATTTGGCAGGCCATAGTGTGGACGCTGCATGCAAGATCCTAAGTCCGGCACTGGCTGGAACATGGGATTTGCCGGATTCCAAACGTCGGCACTATCTCGTCGTTGCTGGGATGATGCTACGGCGTTGCTATGAAGCATGGGAGATGAGACTGGTGGTTTGTAATCCACAGGTGAAACCGATGCTGGTGGAGGAGGCGTGGTCTTCAGTTCTTTTTTCGGGGGTGGCGTCGTATTGCTACCTCCGTTGGTACCACTACTATTGGCGCTGCTGCTGTTGTTGTTGCTACTAGTGGAGTTGGTCGTTTTCTTTTGGTCAGCAGCTTTAGCCTGTTGTCTGCATTTGGCACGTCGATTTTTGAACCAAACCTGTGGAGTATAAAATGGGAAATTAGATTGATTGCATCGTGTTTAGGTATTCTATGTATTCTATTGTCATCATTATATGGTTACCAAAGGAAGTATTCTAAACCTGCGATTATTCCATAACAGAAATTCGGATTATTCTTTAATAATTTATTCCGGTTGTTTTATTGACATAATACGCGATGGTTTTGCGTGTAGATAGATGGTCAAAGAAGATTAAGCTGAACAATGCAATTATGGTACAAAACGCATTCCTTTTTGAAAGATCTGTCAATTTGTTGTTCGGTGTCACAAAATTCTTCGGGGAATACCGCTTGGAAAAGAAAAGAGAGGGAATTCCAAGTCAAACACGGACACCACCCGACCTCTACAACGGTCTACCTGTCGACGTAGCAATCACAAGAACATCAACACGAAATTCAAACAACTAGCATCGTGCCATGCATAGGGACATGGTGGATGGGGGAGAGATGGAAAGGACAGGCTGAAGGGGCTGGCTAACACAGGATCGGAAATCAAACATGCTGTTAGGTGGACAAAGATGAAACGAGCCCACGCGAGTTTTACATAGGTCAATATTGAGGACCACTCAGTCAACACACAAGCCAGTTTCCACCCTATCGATGTGCCAATAATGGTGACCAATTTGAAGAGCCGACCTTGCCTCACGGAGAACAGCCTTAAAATCAGGTATAGTGAACGTGCTTACGTCATAATGGTCAAGGGAGACAAGGTGGGTAGAGTGGAATCTAAGAGCTCTAAATAAACTTTGAGGGGCTAGGACAGAGTACAGATCTCACGGCCTGTCTCGAGAAGGCTTGGCAGTGAAAATTACACGGAATTATTTCTGAAATTCCTCCGCAACAGGTTATCGATAAAAGCAATGAGATAGCTAGTTGAAAAGATTGATTTGAATACATAATACAATATCAGCCAGTCATTGGTTTGAAAATTAGAAATGTTGGTGAACTACATTGTAATTATAAAATCAAAATAGGAGACCGCAATGCACTACATGTATATCTATGTGTAAAACTGATAGGCTTAAATTAATTGATTTTCCATATTAATTAATTATTTCAAATATGCAATCATTGTAGTTCTGTAGTTTCTCTATGTAGTAGTTTATAATTGAATTTTAATCGATTATCACATTTGGTTCTATGCATGTGATCCATGAATAAAAAAAATAATTAGATTGAGTCTTTATTATGTACATGAACATGTATATCAAAATCTCAAAATACCTAGGCCCACTCCACGGTCTACTTTTCTCAACCACAACAATTAATGCAATATTGGGAGATATAACACAATGATAATCATCATGATAACCATCATCATCAGCAGCAGCAGCAGGGCATCCTTATCATCATCATAGAAGTCGGCACCATTTTCAACAACATTGTCACTGTTGTTGTTGGTAATAATGACAGTTAGAGTTGTTGTGGTAGCGACCAACCTTATCTCTATCATCCTTTTTCTAACATAGTAACCCAAATCATTTCACTCCTATTCACCGATGCAATCTTTAAGATATTATCGCCTAGTAAATCAAAAGTAGACTCAAAATTCATAAGTCAACTGGATAAATGTGAGTGAGAGAAGAAGGGTTTTCCGGTGTCCCTTTCGTCAAGTGGCTAGTTGTCCATTGTCTACAAACTGGACAAACAGACGGCCAAAAGGAACAGCCTGCCCTATTGGCGGGGCAAGCACACACAGGAAGTCCGGTGGACAATGGCCGAAACGGAAAGGCTAGGACGTTAAAGCGGATACTCGTCTGGTGGTGACCATCAGTTTCAATGCTGTGCCAACGCATATTAACTATCTTTCAATCAATTCATTTATTTATTGAGACAAAAATTGTCGTAAAACCGTCAAACCATCAGGCCTTTCTTCATAAAGCACTCACAATCACAAAAAGCCAGCAATAGTGTCCTGCCTAATGTTAATCGATCTCAAAAAATGGTGTTGTGTAAAATAAATAAAGGAAAAAAAAAAGGCACGTCATGAATGAGCTCATTGACAAAATGCTAATTTCGTTCATTATGAATTGACTGTATGGCCACTCAAAGCTATTTAGAATGAAACGTCAAGATGCCATTGGTCACAATACAAACTGCGGCCATGGCCATTAGCTTCCAGGGAGTAGCAACCAAGAGGCTCTTTTGTTCTTTAACACTGATGCCTGTCATCTCTCGACCATCTCTTTCTCTCTTTTCTTGTGTTGCCATTCATCTCTCCATTTTTAAATGACCATGTGTCAAAATTATATAAATGTAGTTAGAAAGTAATCACAAACTACATTGATGTGTTTTGCAAATTGTTAGCGCTTGTAGTTCTACAATATTAACTCACTGGCAAAGAGAGGTCATGATGACAGAGTCAAAAATATATACATAAATATCAATGAATTTGCCATGATTTCTACGTCATGATTTTATAATGTATATCTCTGAATCATTTCTTTATGGTGATTTGTGCGCCTTCAATAATTGCTGTATATTCCTCCTACTCTTCGTCGTCTCTTTTTGTCTCTCTTTATGGCAATTCAAAACATAAAAATATGGAGATTTGTAACTGCTTTAAAGCAATGTTTATTCCTTTAACGTCTGCTCTTTTCAATATTCATGACTACTATGTATGTGTACATGTAAAAGATTTATGGGGAAAATATGCTTTGGTAACAATATTATTGTTTAAATATACAATTCTGACATGCAGAGAGGCCATAAACCCCATGTACATGTCACAACTACATAATTTTTTATCCCAAATCTACATGTTTTGTTTTGTTATGATTTGCTTTGTTTTTGTTGGGGTTTTTTGTTGTTGTTTTTTTATTTTGGTTTTTTTTTTCTGTTTGTTTGTTATTGCTTTTTCTTTCTCTTTTTTGTTTTAGGTTTTTGGGGTTGTTGTTTGTTTTTGTTTTTCTTCTTCTTTTGATTTTTTCTTTCTTTTGAGGTAAGAGCAAAGCAGCACAAACCATGCGAATGATTGTGTTTGAATGCCACTTTGATCTTACATCGTATTCAGGAATCGAGCAGATACAAATCAAGCTACATTGTCAATCTACATTGGAGACCTAGATATTTATATTGCATGAATTAAGCGGACGCTATAGCAAGGACCGCGAGTTGAAATTGGAAATGTATTGGCAGAACAACACTACCCGGGAATGAAAGGGGAGAAGGTGGAATACAAGAGAGTTTCTGTCAAGTCTTGACCAAACAAACGTAATGGGGCAGTCAGCGTATCGAATGCTCCCTTTTCCCCAATAACTCCAAAACTCCTCAACCGGCAAGAATGTTTGAATTGGGTTGCTCCAGTCTGACCCTCGGTCGGACAGCGCCTCTCTCCTGGACACTGAAAATAATGCTCTTGATAAGCCCGTGAGTCAAAATATGTCAAAACTATGGGGGACACATTGGGGGAAAAGCACCGAAGTCTGGGACCTCTTGACAACTGTACAATTGTCCAGCCTATAGGCTTGCTTTGATAAGGACAGGGAAGGAGAAGCCGGGCCCTAATAGTGGAAGCAATTATTTCTGGCTCCCGCGGCTGTTGTTTTACTATGCAAACAACTCCGTTTGTCTCTGGAAAGGTAGAAGAGCGTATTACATCATCGTCAGAAACAAGCCAACAAGTGATTGCAATCGCTGATTTTCAGGTCTTATTAGTTCTACATGTATTTGAATTCGTATTTCCAACTGCAAGGTTCCTCCATTTCCCCCCCACCTTATTTTCCTAACCCCTCTGCCCATTTTATTTCAAGCAAAACATCGAGCGGATATCAATAACTAAAAATATATTTAAAAATATTGTTTCGCTTATTGAACTTATCGTAAGAATCGATGTACTTCGGGAAATTTGTGTTCTGAAGATATGCATTGCAATTAGATTCGTCTTGAGACCAAATAAAATCTTTTATGAGAAATTTAAATTCTACTGGTTGATAATGTAATATATATATATATATATATATATATATATATATATATATATATATATAACTTAAATGTTTACTAAAGTATTAGCTGACTTATGCAGTTATTATACAAATCAATTCTGCAAGTTGATCACGTAATTCCTTTTAAAAACATAAATAGAAAAAGACAAGGGAATTACAGTCGTGGTCATTCATAACCCCTCTTTCTTACAGATACGACAGCTGACAATGCCGTACGATCTATATTGTTACCATCTTAGTAAAACTTTTATTGTTAAGATACCCCACTTAGTCAAAATTATTTTCCTCGGATTTTATCAAACCATTGCTTTCAAAGGAAGAATGCAGAGAAAGACATACGAAAATATTGCATAAATTCAGAGAGTTATGCTTAAATCTAAAAAGCTCAACATATTGAGCCATTCATTTTTATGGGGGGTTTTCATCGTTGGTTTATGAATACTTCTGTTATTTGTTTGACATTTTACTTCAATAATGCTACAATATTTTTCTTGAAGCCCCCTGCAAACTGTCTTCTTTGTTCCAAGAAGTTGCTCTATTTCGTTGCAATGCCTCAAAAGAGATTAGTATGATCCTATAATGAAGAAGCATCCGTCAATTTAAGGAATAAAGAAATTCAATTTAATTAAAAAGATACAAAGCTAACCTCTCTTTGAAATTAAATGATATAGCACTTTAAAGTTTTTGCGTCTAATATTTCTAATTTCGTTGCTTCATAGAATCCGTTGTTTTCCTTCGATTTTCTGGGCATTATTTTTCTAGTTCATTACACTTTTATTCCATTTCCTTCAAATCAAAATTTAATCTTTCATTAATAAAACCAGGCAACTGATTACCTAAATTGATTCTTCAATAAGATGGCAAATGCAATTAGGGAAGAGGTGGGGGTGGGAGGTTTGAAATGCTCAATAAAAGGATAAACACACCATTGAATATTAATTGTGAAGCCATCCCCAGGAAGCTTGGTCCTTGGTCGATTGCGATGCACAAATTTTTAACTTTAATCTTATAACAGACATATTTTTATTATTCATTATGGAGTTATACTCGATTCGATTTTTTTCAAACGGTCTATGAAAAGATCGCATTAAGTTAATTTGTAATCTCCAATACACGGGGAAAAAATTAAAAAATCTTTTTTTGTACAAGATTCAACAACCCCTGATAGAACTAGTAGACCTCGAGGCAAACAATGATGCTAGTAGGTCACCTTGTAAGGTCAAAGTCTTCGGGAGATAACTCTTACGTGTTGGTTTGTATTTTACGCTAACGGAAATCTTGCATTCCCAAGGATTTCTGTTGTATTATTCCCATTCACTCAATGCCGATGGTATCTTTTATTTCATGCTTCCTTCTAATCGTTTCTTTATTCTAATATTTTTCATAATTCATTTACAAAAGATTTGAATTTAAGGAAGGTCTATTGTTTTCATTCTCATTGAATTCATTGTGGATCGTTTTTTACGTTGATGATTTTACGTTGATGATGTCACAAAATCAATCTAACTGACAACAAGAATTGGTTTCAACGTATTATGGGCTTCAACAAAATTTACATCGATGCTTCCTTCAGTGCGCTAATTGTCCTAAAGTTTATTCAAGACATTATCGCCTTCATTATTGTGATTTATAATTCAATCTAATGATTGTAACTTAATATAGTTATAAACTTCTGCAAATTGCACATAATAACGGGTAAAGTCATGAATACATTGTACCGGTATGTTTAAATTCCAGCTGCCGCATGTGACATATTTATTTGATAGCTTGATCCATTGAATTTTCAGGTCGGAAAATTACTTATAATAAATAGACGTAGGTATATATCACTCAACTCCCTACATTTTCTTCTTCATAATTATTATTGAAAAAGTCAACGTTGAGCCAAACATTAAATTTCAATCTAGATCTAACACTGGCTCTAAAGAAAATAATTTATCGACAGTATTCAATAATATTGAAGTGTTACCTTGAACTTAATTACTTTTTTTTTTATCACATCATAATCTCGAACGTCGAATTAGATGGCAAACACTGATTTTCAGACGAAGTCTTCGTAGCTCTCAGGAAGGATTCACAATATACAATAATAATTGTTTTACAAATAAATGTCCACCAAATCTTGCCCGTTATACCACTTATTATAGTAATACTTCATTAAAATGTATGGACTGTATAATTGCATAGTCTTCTTAAGAATTCCCGCCTTTGCAAACCATTGAAATAACGTAGATCCAAGAAATAACGACCAAGAGCTTAATGCTAGCACAAGACGGAATCCGTTATGAGCGAGAACTATCTCCAAATAAAACACTACTTTGGTCCACCAGTACCGATATTCCACGCCATTCTAAGCAGATTCCCGTACTCTGTCGCGGTTTTATCTTCCTAAACCATTGGCCTTGACTTTTTAATATGAAGAAATAACGTTGCAACCTTTCTCCTCAGCCTCGACCTCCCTTAATACCTTTTAACATAACACGCATAATATAAAAGCCACGCAAAAAATTTTAAACTTGCAAAGCTAATCTGGACCTTATTCAATGAGTTCAAGCTAATACTCGTGATCATGCTAATGCCTCTCAAATACCGACAACTCCAAATCCTTTTCGCCTCCTCCCCCTCACGAAAAATATAATCTGTCTATTCTAAAGATTGACTAGCGGATCAAGAGCTTCTATCCCTACGGTTTTCTCAATGAGCTTCATATTGGTGTTAGTGTAGTGCTGCATTCTCACGACGACAGGCTTCGTTTGTTCAAGATTTAGGCATTGACGGAAGACAAGGCGTTTAAAGTCAGTGTTGTAAATTATTGTTGGACCCACAGCGGATATCACGAAAACTACCACTACACCAGAATGTGCCTTGATGCCAATTATTGTTATCTGCAGTATGACTTCGATTCTCAGTCTAGTGTTACGTAAATGTTCAAATTATTATGTCGTCGAATACGATGATGAATAACAGAGAAGCGGCTGAGATAATAATAATAATAATCAATAAAGCAGATGGGGGCTGAATCAACGATGTGGTTTAGTTAGAACACAAATTATGTTGGCCGATGAGATTAACATGACAATAATCGCAGTGATTTTTTTTTTTTTTCTTCTCACTTTGTTAAACATTGAACTTTTCTGTGGCACCAGACCATTTTCTAGCGGTTCTTCTTTAAGTTTCATTATTCGTCGACTGCAAGCGACAAAGTCAAACAGGGCTTAGAATAAGTGGAAAATAATGCTTCTGAATAAACACTACCTTACAAGCATTCTCGTGCGAAGTGAGGGTGGCCTTCGAAGATTAATTCATAACGCTTTGTCATATCGGATGCGACATCAATGAAATTTTACTTCTGATTTTGATATCCTTTGTGTATTATGCCTTCTTTGTTAAATTTGCTCTCCAGCCATACAACAAGTTGTATGGCAAATATAATTTCCTTTAAAAATCTTTATTTCGTTTGTGTCATGCTATATTATGAGAATCTAATCTAAGATCATCATTAAAGAAGGAAAACCGATGAGAATGAAAAACGTATTAAATGCAAAGATAAAGATAAAGTTAATCACTTGGGGTGTCAGTGGCCCAGTTCAAACACGAGAAAATCAAGCAGCTCCACTCATCGATATCGGCCAGCTGGGTGAATGCTCGGACCGTATCCCGTTTTGGGGTTCTCAGAGAACGGTTGTTTTCATTAAGAAAGTCACTAAAATGGTCTTTGGTTGAGAATGATGAATGTATAATTTAAAAAATCTTTGGCTAGATTTGGCATTTTAGCATTTCTTGCATTGAGTCCTTCTAAGTTTCTCATATTGTGTTTGGTTACTTATTGCAAGCAACGCTGCAAAGGGTTATCTGCTAGTAATAATAATAATAATAATAATAATAATAATAATAATAATAATAATAATAATAATAATAATAATAATAA
>JASKDV010212871.1:0-10223 GCA_032466395.1 Aegires albopunctatus | reverse complement strand
CTGATATCTAGATTTCTCATATTTTTGCGGAATCCAGCTAGGTTGACATTGAGGGAGTTGGTGTGTTCATGCCACCAATAATCGGGCATTTACCATTATCTCTGCTAGTAGCAATATATAATTATACCCTCCCTTATGTCATTTTGGCCTATACACCTGGGATGGACACTAATCACGTCACATCACTGACTCTTTATGGTTGGACACACTTCACGTTCTCTTCTTTGACTGACACGCCAGCCAAATTCAGATCTAGTTTCCACCGGTTCCGTTTGGTTGATCGCTTAATAGTGAGAACGAGGTCTAGTTGTTGTTGTATTGAATGACTTGAAAATGATTGAAATTTTTAATTTAAATGAGAAATTTTTACAGTAGTAGTACATCTAGGATCAGAAGGGTAACGAGGAATTTATTGAATTTGAAATATTACTCTGAAACCACTGCCGAGAGCAAGCTGGGGGTTGTTGTTTTTTTGTTGTTGTTTTTGTTATGTTTATTTTTTTTCAATCCGTTTAAACTCCGACATCGATTTTAGCTACGGAGCAGGGAAGGAAGGACAAAAGAAATAGCAAACCTAGATTTAGGAGTAGGGCTAAGATTAGACCCTAAAACCCGAGCGAAGCCGGGAATCCCTCCCAGCTAGTGTAACATAATTCTGAAGAAAAAAGATTAGTTGATAATGGCAAAAATCAACAAATTCCTTACAATTGGGAATAGATTAAAAAGAAGATATTTTCATTTCGCAACAAAAATACGTTACACCTTGCAGACACTACCTAACCCTGGACTATATACAAGTAGTTAACATAATGATTAATATTGAAAACTATAATAAACTAACTGGGAGGGATTCTCGGCTTCGCTCGGGTTTTAGGACCTAATCTTAGCCCTGCTCCTAAATCTAGGTCTTCAATTTCCCTCGTCCTTCCCTGCTCCGTAACCAATATCACTGTCGGAGTTGAAACAGATGGAGGAAACAAACAAAAACATTTGCTCACGGCAGTGGATTCAGAAGAAAATGAATTTCAAATTCAATTGAAATAAACTGGATGTGGTTTTAAGCTTATTGAATTGAGAAATTGTTGCCTTTGGTTTATCCATCTTACTCTATACGTCTAGCCATTTAAACAGAAAAAAAATTCGAAGTCCGACATTCGTTGACCTTTTTCGAATCCAATCCAATCCATGAAAGGTTCTTATAATTCTTGGCCTCATTTCCATTTATTAGAATTTTGGTTGGCGCATAATCATTGTCGAGTGTTGACATTCTATCCAAATCTAGATCTAGAATCTAAGTATAATTAAATTTAGATACATATAGATCTAGATCTAGAACGCTAGATTAAGAGGATCTACGCAAAAAATAAGAATATGCAGATACATTTAAATCTAGATTAGAGAGAGATCTAGATCTAAATGCGGTAAGTCAATAAGTTAATTTTTCCTCTTTCCCAGGCATCGCCGGGTACTCTGCTAGTCTATTATAATTTTAATATATTTCAGTTCGTCGGCCCTTTGGAAACACCAAAGACAATAATCTATATGTATCTAAATTTAATTATACCTAGATTCTAGATCTAGATTTGGATAGTTTTAGTTACCATTCTCACTATGTAACCTATATTCGAAATATTTTTTTAAAATCTCCCTGTAGCCAATGATTAACTCCATTCCCAGAACTATGAGACATACTCCAATACATAAGACAATAATAAACATCAAAAACACCATTTCTTGCAATGTCATTGAATACCTGTTGGAAGTCAACTCCTGTTTACCGAGTTCAGCTTCGCTTAATTCGTTTACAAAACCATTATCTCGGACTATACGGATCAAAATCCCTGTGCTTTGGAAGCGAACAATTTCCTGAGAAAGGGCATCTGTCAATTCGGATCCCTGTGGAAGAGGAAGCCCATATTGTATATCCTGCAAAGTTTCTTCAATCGTCTTAAGATTGCCATAACTCTCTATTCCTGATTTTATGAACTTTGCCCAAACATCATTGTATATAAATACATATTTTTGTTTCATATATTTAGGAACTTGCGTCTCCATGAAATTCTTTAGCGTCGTGTTCGCGCTAAGTCTCAGCACGCTTTTCCCAAGATTCTCAAAAAGATGTCTTTCTTTTCTATAACTCATTAAAACTTCATCAATATATGAGCTTTCCACAACAAACCATCTGTATTCTCCTCTCGCTATCATTTCTTCAAACGTCTGGATTCCAGGATTTTCCGATGGCTTAATCTTCCGAGATGTAATGTATCCAATGTAAATAGCAGAGAAGCTGAGAGAACACAACGCCCAAGTAAATACACAGAATCGTGGAGCCATACGTATCGGATTTGGTAAATATGCCTGATTGAAGATAGATGGCATAAACTTCCATAGCATCGGCAAGAATCGCACATGAAGGAAAAAGATGTAAATCGATGGATTGTATCGTCTGGCCTCTGACTTTGATTGAACGTCTGTTGAGGCTGGGGGTTGCTTATTAGGACTTCGAGTCCTTAATCTGTCTTTAAAAGACCATGAAATAAATTCATCATCGGATCCTTCCACAAACATGTAAAAAAGAACCGAGAAAAGTAATGCAGACAGTAGAAAAAGTATTACTACCACTGGGAATGGAACTAATGCAGCAGCTGACAACTTCCACTGTATTGTATGTTCATCTGTTTTAGGTTCAACATAAAAGCCATTTACTCTTTGATACGAAAAAGGATATGTAACGTCCACGTTTGCATACCTTCCAACTTGAGTCCAATAAATAATCCCGATACTCGCCTCCTCTTGGTTCATTGTAGCAAGAAATTGAAGCCAGTGTTTATTTGTTACCTTTACAGTGTAGGTAAAATTGAGAGACTTTGCAAGAATCTCCAACAAATCAAATACCTGCCCAGAGAAAATGAATCTTTTCGATTCTGAATCAATTGAAACATTTACATATGGTGTCCACGGAGATGGCTTTGTTAACATAATCAACTCTCTTCCATTTAAACCAAATCCTTTGTTTGGGAATGTATGGCACCCTATACCCACATCATTCATACCTATCAGATCAAAGTACCTGCTTCTATTTAAATGCCAACGCATTGTGCTTACCTCTGTAAGTGACAGATTATTTCCATTGTCTTTATAAAGCCACACGGCAACATTATCAAAATGTGAATTTCGTTGATTTTTCAAGAATTCTTGGTGATGAATATCAGATCCAAAGATCACCGTCCATTTCGTGCTATGTGGCATTAAAGCTGTAATGCTCGTGCTATGTTTTAGAAACACTGATTGGGCCGCTCGAAACACATCGCTTGTTCGATTTGTGAAGAGGATGAAGTTTTTGTTTTTAAGTTCGACGTAACTCTTATTCACCCAATCCTGAATACATTGTTCGTCAGCATCTCTTATGTCATAATGAGTGAGCGAGTATAAATTTGTGGTAAGTAAAACGATAAGCTCTTCAGTTCGGGGTTCGCCTTCCGTAAAAATCACTGCAGAATTTACACAACATGAATTTATTTCTGACCACAGTCTACCGATGCCATGTGATGTTGGTATATAATTACTTATCTGGTCACGGGAAGGCAGGTTAGTTCCATCACTAGTTGAACTCCTTGCTGAAGAGCTGATTAAATTTAAAGCATTTGCTATCGGTGTCTTATAAGATAGAACAAATGCCATAGGCATGAAGTACATTAGAGAGAAAATGTTAAGAAATGTGGGTTGATTTAAACCTAAATATCTCATGCCTACCCTATTCGTATCCACTGAACTTTACTTCTAGTTCCAAAATTGTGTACGTCCTGATTTATAATATAGTACGTTAAATAGTAATTTTGAATGGATCTATATAATTTTTTTCTTAATGCAACCACCTATTCTGTGCATCTGCAGTCATTAGCTTACACTGTTACATAGGAATTGCTAATTTCAATTTCCTTCAATAATGTATTCCACATATATTATTAGACATGGCAAAGGAAGTAAGGCCTCGGACCTAGCAGCAAAATTATCAAAACTTTCTTGAAAAGAACAGTGGTATGCTCTGTCTGCCATGCCATTCTTCGCTTATTGACACGAATAATGGGCTCGACTTAAAATAATCACGAAGTGCTGCAAGGGAAATACATACAGATCGTGACAAATGTATCGTTTTGCAGCTACTCGTTTAAAGAAAAATCTGAATCATTCTGCCACTATGGTCGCGGGCCAAGTGAAATTGATTGATGACATGTTAATGAACGAAGGCCATTAACGCTATTGTGTATATTTTCTATTGACGCAATTTAGTCTTGCAACCATTACAGTGCCAATGTCGAGAGTAAATATTTATTGACTCTTTAAATTGAGTGCTAAAGGATTGGTTGCTGATTTAAAATAGGACGGATCCAATGCTAAAGAGACAGAAATGTAAGAAAAGTTTAATTTGCATAAATGGTGATTTCCCTCAGGTACATCTTTATATTTGGCATGCTTAATTATTAACCCATTACATTAGATAATTGCCGTAACATTAAATAGTAGGTGTGCGTCGATAGAAGAAGAAGAAGGAAAAAAAAAAAAAAGAACTACCATAGCTATTCCGGAAATAAGACAGAAATAGAGAAATAGGCTTGGGTTTTTTAAGTCTTCGTTTTCTCAAGTACATAATAAGAAAATAAGGTTCTGTTATAATGTTTGATTATTTCTATAGGTGTGGTCGTTGTCGATGTTATGAGGTTTATTTTTTTCCACACTGAACAATTTGTTCTAGAGAATAAAATTAAAAACCTTTCTTCCTCTATACCAAATGTTTATTTAAAACAGCATTCTTTTTTTCTTTTTTTTTTGTTATACAGACTATCAATTTTAATGACTAGAATAATCTTTAACACCATACTAAAAATGTAAAGTCTCTCAATCTTTTAGAAGGTATTTTATGTCCTTGGTAAAGAATCACATTTGTACATAAATGCAGATTTGTGTAATATTATGGTGAATAGCCTTCAGTTCAATGGCCTTTACAAATGATTACCCCACAACAGCATATTTTATATTATTTCTTTATTCATTATGGTTTGCTAAAATGACTCTTTGGAAATATAATATATTTTTAGGGTTTAATACAACTTATCAAGCAGCAGAGCGATGACAAACTATTTAGGAACAAACGATAAAACGATTTGGTAGACCAAGAACAACAATTAAACTCTAAAACGAACCCTCGAGAACATCTCAACACACCAACGACCTAGAAGAACAACATAATAGGGCACAAAATAGTCAATACCAGATTTAACAAAACTAATATTCCAAGCAGCTCAGGCGGAAGTCTACGTAATAGGGCACAAAAAAGTCCAAACCGGAAGCATATAACATAAACGACATTCCAAGCACCGCAGGCGGAAGTCTACGTAATAGGGCACAAAATAGTCAAAACTGGAAGCATATAACAAAAACGACATTCCAAGCACCGCAGGCGGAAGTCTACGTAATAGGGCACAAAATAGTCAAAACAGGAAGCATATATCAAAAGCGACATTCCAAGCAGCTCAGGCGGAAGTCTACGTAATAGGGCACAAAATAGTCAAAACCGGAAGCATATAACAAAAGCGACATTCCAGGCAGCTCAGGCGGAAGTCAGAAGAATGTAGAATCATCATGTTCTTTTAAAACATCGAAGCATTGTTATACTCGACTGAAGTATAATCTCTCTAGAGTAGATAATGTTTTCCAATCCCAGAACAATGATACATATTCCAATACACAAGACAGTAATGTAAATCAAAAACATAATTTCTTGTAATTTCATCGATTTAACTTTATCGAGCCCAGTTTCGCTTAATTGATAAACAAAACCATTATCTCGCATTACCTGAATCAAAATCCCTGCGCCCTGGTAAATTTGAATTTGTTTAGAAAAGATGTCTGTCAGTTCGGAACCCATCGGAAGAGGATACCCATATTGTATAAGATTTAGAGTTTCTTTAATCGTTTTAAGATTGCCGTAACGCTCTATTTCTGCATTTACAAATTTAGCCCAAATGTCATTGATTATGGCAACATACTTCTGTCTCATCAAATCGGGAATTTGCCTTTCTAATAAGTCCTTTTGCGTCGTGTTGCCGCTTATTCTCTTTGTACCCTTACCGAGTATTGATATAAAGCCTTCATTGGTTGTAGATAAAATTTCGTTGGCATATGTGGTCTCTATAACAAACCATCTGTAGTCTCCTCTCGCTATCAGTTCTTCAAACGTCTGGATTGTGGGATTCTCCGATGACTTGATCTTTCGAGACGTAATGTGTCCAGTGTAGATAGCAGAGAAGCTGAGGGAACACAAAGCCCAAGACCACACACAAAGTCGTGGAGCCATACGTATCGGATTTGGTAAATATGCCTGATTGAAGACAGAAGGCATAAACTTCCATAGCATTGCCAAGAAACGAGCAGAGAAGCGTGGAAAGAACATATATAGATTGCATTGACTCCACTTTGCATTTTTTTGAATGTCTATGGTATGTGATGATAAGCGGATTGAGCTTGCTCCGGATTTACTGCCAAAGCAGGAAATTCTTGATTCCTGCTTGTAACCTGATGTAACTTCGCTAACGTAATGGTCCAAGACAATATATAGAATGACTGAAGATATCAACGCAGACAGTGGGAACAACATGACCACTAAAGGGAAAGGAATTACTGCAGCTGTTGGACATTGCCAACATAAAGTATCTGTTTTGGGTTCCAAGTAAAATCCTTGTATTCTTTGATACAGATAAGGATAGGTAACATCCACGTTTTGATACCTTCCCATTGGAGACCAACTAGCAACCCCAATACTTGAATTCATTTCATCCATCATGTCTACAAAGTGGAGCCATGGTACATTTGTCACATTAAAAGTATAGGAAAAATTTAGAGAACCTGCGAGAATTTGCAATACATCAACTATCAATCCAGAAATAAGATATTCATTCGTTTTGGGATTAAGCGTAATATTAAGCAATGACTTGAAGAGGTATGGCTTCGCTAACATACTCAAAGTTCTTCCATTCAAGCCAAAACCTTTGTTAGGGAAAGTATGACATCCAATACTTATAAAATTCAAATCGATTGAGTCAAAGTACCTGCTTCTATTTAAATTCCATCTCATCGTATATACATCTATGAGTGATACACCATTATTGTCACGGTAAAGCCACATAGCAACGTTATCAAAGAGGGAGTGTCGCTGATTTTCAACAAAAATTCGTTGCTGAATATCAGACATAAAGATCACCGTCCATTTCGTGCTATGTGGCATTAAAGCTGTTATGCTCGTGTTGTATTTTAAAAACACTGATTGGGCTGCTTGAAAAACGTCATTTGGTCGATTTGTGAAGAGAATATATTTTTTTATTTTGTTCTCTACGTAACTCTTATTCACCCATTCCTTAATAAGATTGTCGTCAGCTTTACTGATGTCATAATGATTGAGCGTGTAGCATGATCTTCCTGTGAATAAAGTCAGAAGCTCTTCAGTATGAGGTTTGTTTTCCGTGAAAATTACCAAAGAATCTACGCAACACGAATCTATTTCATCTATCAGTCTACCAAACCCATGTGTTATTGATGTGTATCCATTTAACTGGCCCGGGTTTTGAGTATCAACATCACAACAATCTGAAATCTTCGCACCAGAATTGACGATATTAGAAGCATTGACCATTGGATTAATAAATGTATTACACCCAGTCGAAATAACAACAATCATAGTTATCCAGCAACAGTAACTGACACAGAAATCAATAATTGATTGAAGACCTAAACAATTTTTGACTAACATGATTTTTAGGATTGGCCCTTTCAAGTGCCTAGTCCAACCTGTACATGTGGTGTGTAGAACAGTAGAGTCGTAGATCTCATCGAAGTTATGTCAAAATAGTCATGCTATGCAAATGAAAGTTAGAAATCACTTGTAACATTTAGTTTGAATTAATTCAAAAGCTAATGCCGTTTTTCAGTGTTGCTGACTGCATTTAACCAAAAAGGAATTGTTGAAAAACCCAACCTCTTTGGTGTGTGTGTTCATGAACTCTGAATGAATTCTGTAATCTGATTTTTGTTTTATCGGGGTGTGGTTGTTGAGCATGTTTTAACAATGATAAAAATAGCAGGTATTAAAGGTACGAGATCCTTTTAGCTCTGTTTGAACTTCTTAATTAATAGCTAAAAGTTCAAATTATTATATTAAATTATAATGGACCTGTCAATTGAATGAGCATAGTAAACAATGATAGGGGTGATTTAAAATGCAAAATGAATTAATGATTATTGGCTCAATCTGAATGTTTGGAATCCATTTCTACTGTTTACTTTAATGTTATTAGTAATTACTGCAATTATGCCAATTACATTTGGCAATTACATTAAAACGCGTGTATGATAATGTTTGATTGCCAATAAATACGAAGAACAAATAAATCATCATTATCGTTATCCTCTTCCTCTCGTCAATATCATTGTCATCATCATCATCATCATCAACATCATCATCATCACCATCATCATCTACATCATTATCATCATTACCATCATCATCATTGTCAACATCATTATCAATATTGTTATCATCGTCATCGTCATTATTGTCATCATCATCATCATTATCATCTTCATTAATATTGTCCCATTATTTCAGCAGCTAAGCGATCAGTCGTTTCCGCTCCTTGTGCTGTCTATGAATTTCTAAGGAGTATCTCTTATCTTGGATCTCATATCTTAACACCTTTTCTTTCTCATCAACTTTAGCCATTCTCATTAAAAAATTATTTACTCATTGACAACTAACCGACATTGTATTTCCTTCGCAAGAAAGATTATTCCCATTTCGCTCTCACCTTGAATCTTTATCATAGATTACGAGAATAGTAGATCGATCACACTATCGTAAAGTCAGAAAACTAAGAATTCGAGGTGTTGGCAACTATTACATTTTCTATTGCGCCAGTTTAACTTGCGGGTTGGTGGTAGAATGGGTTTTGTTGTTGTTGTTGTTGTTGTTGTTGTTGTTGTTGTTGTTGTTTTGTTTGTTTATTTGTTTTTTGGGGGTTGTTTTTTGTTTGTTTGGGGTTTTGTTTTGGGGGGAGGGGGTTCTGGACAATAATATTCGTAGACTTATGCTTAATCCGTCACGGCTTAGTGTCGCTCACTAACACCTTTTGGACGCGACAAAAGTAGATATATTTATATTTTGCAAGAACTGTTGAGAGTGAAATTTGTTCACATTATAACGGATAATTATGCATCTATCATTTTCAAAGAATAAAAAAAGTCTGAATTAATATACGCATATGGCCGAGGTCTGCGGCCTAAAATTGATTTCCACTGATTTCCCACACCTAAAAACTAGACGAAGTACGCAAGAAAAAATGTTATAATAATCGCAGCAAAAGAACATGGAGACCGCAAGCTATCGGTTCCTATTGACGCACGTTCCAGACATCATGAAGGTAAGTGCAACTGGCCGGCAGCATAGGGTCTACCTTTTGAAAAAAGTTCCTGTGATGTCGTCTTTTGGCTGGAGCAAGACGGAGAAATTCGTATTACATGTTGTGACGTCACTCGACTCTACTGCTTTTTCTTATGACGTGAGTATTATTATTGATAGTGGCTAATCCGGTAATTGTTTCCTTACAAAAATGATCACTTACGTATTAGATATCACAATCGGCGAATGATTTTTTCTGTGAGATTCCAGTCTCTGAATTTTTATAATCCAATACATGAAAACATAATTGCAAGTTGGTTTCTATGTGCAATTATGTTGAAATAAAGTAATATCATTCTTATCGTCGAACATAGTCCTGCTTTTCGAAAGCAATACTTAGGGATTCTTTGGCCTAAATGCATCGCAAATTTAGTACACAACTGAACATAAAGCAAAGAGAATGATCTGTAAAATATGATATCTTTGTTCTAGTTCGTTAATTGTCATCAGAGAGAGGAAGTCCACAACATTTCCCTGACCCATGTCCACGCTGTATCGAGCAAGATTAGGTTTGATGCGATTAGTTGACCAGATTGGGACGACAAAGAAGATTACATATTCTGCATTTCGACCATGTCCCAAGACGAGTGTTCTTTAATTATTATGTAACCACAATATGACAATTAGAACACTAGTAGAAAATGATAATAATAATAATAATAATAATAATAATAATAATAATAATAATAATAATAATAATAATAATAATAATAAT